>APFE030598625.1:141462-194255 GCA_000404065.3 Pinus taeda
GGAATCGGATGATCTTTGGATCAATCCTACACCTCTCGACGAGAGGGATCCAATAAAAATATCAGCTGACATAAATAAGCTGACCCACATGGAGTTTGGCCCTAGTTGCCAATTTAACATCCACAGGTCTAAATTGTAGAGTGTCTTTACTAGTCTACAGAGGAGGAATATTACTGTAGGTCTGCAAAAGATGTACCTAGATGTCTCCACAGGCCCGAATTCAAATGCTCCAAATGTCTTCCACAGGTCCACAAATAATTGTCACCACAGAACTGAAGTGATGATATCTATGAAGTCTGAAATTTCACAGGAACCAAGCTCCAAAACAGTTAACAGAGATAACTATAATTCTCCAAAAACAGAAACTTTTCTTCTGCACTTCATTCTTTTTCCTTGTCCTTAATCTTCAGCGAGATGTTCTTCACTGAATTATAATCGATCAAAATATAACAAGAAAAACATATGTTCTTCAAATATATCTCCTGTTTTAGTCCTCCTCTGTTATCTTCGTTCTTCTCCTTTTTAGACCTGCTTCTCTTTCTTGTTCGCTCTTCAAACCCGAGTTTTTCTTACTCAGCTTGACCGAAGTTCTTTTCCAAAATGATGAGCACATGTTTATATTTATAGTGGTTTTAACCTGAACTGAAAAGACACGTCTTTTCATAACAGCTGACATGCTGGAGCCGACATGAATATAAGGCCGACTTATGAATTGAATATTCAAGTTAATCTTATTGTTTTGCAGGTTGAAACATCATTGTTTATGGAGGAGCCAACCTTCTAAGTTTATTAATGGACAGTCATATCTTTAGTAACCGACATGAGGATGATTAAGGGGAGATTTTATTTAACAAATTTTTATTGGTCTGCCATGATGTATATGCATTATATGTCTGCCATGTGAAAGATGGAAAAAAAAAGAGATCATGCTAAAGACTTGTCTGCCATTGTCTCCCATTTGCATGTACATGCAGCAATTATACATTGTCTGCCATATATGGTCATAGGAAACATGTATGCCATGTTTTTCTGCCATTAAACAAAGTCATTTTATGTATATGGTAATGGTAAAGTGCATAGGTATATGATGTTTGCATAGCTGTTTAGGAATTAAGCAAAGTCATTACATGTATATGGTAATGGTAAAGTGCATAGGTATATAATGTTTGCGTAGGTGTTAGGAATTAAAATTTTAGGATTAATGTTTAGAATTTAATAAAAACAAGTAGACATTAATAATTAAGGTTTTGCTAGGGCATCTTCAATAGTTAGGGTTTCACTTCTATAAAGGTACATTCTAGGGTTTTCTTTTAGGGTTACTTTGGCATTTATTCAAGCATAACCATTCAAGGCTATGGTTTGCAATTAGCACCTAAGGTTATATCTAGGGTTTCGTCTTCTTACAAGGCTTTAGGATTTTCATTAACATACAAGCTTGTCATTCATAGGACATCATCCATGGGGCATTTTGCTAGGGTTTCCAAGCAATTAGGGTTAGTGCATTATTAGGATTTAGCCATCTTCAACAAGGCCATATTGACATCAATGACAACTTTGACCAACAGGTCCAAGCTATGCCTTTGATTTTGGTTTTATACGCTGACGATCTATTCTTGATAGGTAGTGAGCCTCTGATGATCAAGCGTAAGAGGGAGTTGGTCATTGAGTTCGAGATGAAAGGTCTTCCAAAGATATGAGTCCGCATGGATACACTGATAATTGGAAGAGCACATTGAGTACATTGTTGCTAACATGGCTAGCTATGGGGTAGTTTGGTTAAGGAAGCTCCTTAGTGCGTTGTTTGAGCAGGTTCTGGATATGACAATGATATATTGCGATAACAAGAGTTGGATTCGATTTGCAAAGAATCTCATATGTAGTTGGGACAAAGATATCTTCATAGATTGAGACAGTGCTACTGTATGAGACAAGCTTAGGCTTGTGGTTGTTGCCTCCGTCAGAGGGAGAATGAATAAGGTACCCTTTGTGTGACATATTTTTGCTCTAACATAATGTTTGATTTTGAAAACAAAGGATTGTTGTTCTTGGTGATGTTTGAGGCAACTCTTCAGTGAGTTGGTTGAGTTGGTACCAGATGTGAGCACGTTGATATGTTTCTGATCTACAGAGAGCAACATGGATTGATGGATGTGACCCTCCTAAAGTAAGGGTCTGGGTTGGTCGAGGACACAAAGTCGGCCCTTCCCCCCTGTCTAAGCTCCCAAGGTGAGGAATTGAGATGTACGGCTCCTGGGGTTGAGGTATCTCTAGAAAATAGGGTGTCACCCCTATCTATTACCCATAGGGTCAGAGATGTTGCTCCCCTATCTTGGTCTATGCAAAGTATACCCCAGTTGGCATCTATCTTTCCCACCCATCTAGTTAATGGGTGTTGGCTACTTGAGTTAGGCACGATCCTTACTATTTATGGTAAGTGGCATCCCACTCAAGCTAGAGATGCAAGTGTTCTACCACTGACTCTTAAAGGTCACGTTGGGAAGATCAACAAAGTTTCCCGGGTTATAGTATTGGGCTCCCTGCTGCCAGAGTTTCCCGGGTTATAGCATTGGCTCCCTACAAGCAAAATTTCTCGAGTTGTAGCATTAGACTCCCCACTGGTAGAGTTTATGGGGTCGTAGCATTGGCTCCCCACTGGAAAAGTTTCCCAGGTCATAACATTGGCTTCCCGCTCGCAGAGTTTCCTGGGTCACAGCATTGGCTCCCCGCTCGCAGAGATTCTTGGGTAGCAACATTTGCTTCCTGCTGACAGTGATTCTCGGTGGTAGAAATGGCTCACCAATGGGATGGAGGGTGGTAAATTGAGCTCCCCTCCAATGTCAAATCCTTCTTCTTTTAGATTCGAGAATGTTCAGCATATGAGCAGAGACAAGCGAGAGATGAACAAAGTTAAGCAAAGATGAACCAGATGAGTAGTGACGATGAGATACTTGAGATGGGACATGATATGATGACAGGATTGGAATTTCTCCCTAGCTGAGAGGGAGTGTTAGTTTTTGGTAAGTTAGTGACAAAATCCATTCATGGGACTAAATTCCTCTTTTCAAGAGGACCAATTTTGACTATTGAAGTGCTCAATTTGGACAAGGGAAAGAATATTTTTTAGGAAAAGCCCACATGTGCACAAAAGGACAGGTCGGCCCAAAAGAGAAATTGGACACCCATGGATGGCTATAAATACAACTCAAGTGACCCTCATTTGGACATCATCATCATGATCATTTCTTCTTTCTTTGGTTTGGCTCGCACAAGTCTAAGGTTGGGTCACAAAGTTTGGTTCGTATAGGTCCGAGATTGTAGGGTCCGAAGCTCGCATGTGTTTAGGGTTTTTGTTTCTAACAGCAGGCATGGTTCAGTCAAATTTCGGTCACAATGGTATGCACGCAGGCTCATGCGTGCGGTTGGAATGTTTCAGCTGTGTTACCCACCACTTTGTGGGTGATATCCCCAAGAGAAATTTTTCTCCATGATGAGCCTCAGCTAGTAGCCAATAGCCCCTTGATGCCTCCTACTATCTCTTTGTGCCATGTCTCTGCTGCCTGAGCCAGCCATGTGGTCCCTCACCCACCTGTATTGATCATATGTTTGAAGGTGGGCCTCCCGAATCTAAAGGTATGTCTTGTCATTTGGTAATTGAGTATTGGGTTTACTTATCGTGGATACTTCTAGGTATGGATTGATGGGTGGCTTTAGCGGAAATAGTGAGCTTAGTTTGTGCTCCTGTCCCCTTGATCTCTTTTGGGTTGTTACCCTTGCATCTTAGTCCGATGGGATCTCCTTTACTGACCATTTGGTTCTAGGGTGGTACTACTTAGGAAACCTTGATTTTGGGTGCGTGGTCCTGCTCCTTTATCCGCACACATCACTTCCTTTCCACTCACTATATCCCCATTCATCTTTTCTCCCACTTGGGTCCACATTCCCATTATGGGTTCACATAGGGCTAGCCTCCCTACCCCCTTTCCCCCACCTTGGGTCAAGCCTAAAATGATGCCCCGGAGGTTGAAGCAATTAAAAGAAAAAGTGAAAAGCATAAATGGCCACATTTAATAGGAAATTGTACCACAAAATGCAAAAGATGATCAGGACAAAAATAATTAGCACATGGGAAAAGGCCAACACATGAGCTCTACCCCATCCATGGCCATCGCCCTGGTTCCATAGGCCCTAGATGAGCCTCCTCTATCATTCAGGAACCCATGATTGTCCCAACCCCTGGAGGGCAATGAACCACCCTACCTCAAAAGGGGTAATCACTGCTATATTATACACATCATGCTCTTGCCCTTTAAGCCCCAAGCAATTAACTAAAGAAAATTTCATAAAAGGCAAAAGGCATATAAAGAAGGTTGGGAAAATCAAGGCCAGGGCACCCCATGTACCACGACTACACCCTCCTATACATTATATACACATGTGTGGGCTTCCCCTTATCCGGCTACCCCTATACCCCATTATGTGGCCCAAGGCTACCCCTCTCACCTATTTGTCACTTGCCACCCCCATTAGAAGGATGTACCTTGGACATACTATCCCCTCTAAAAGTTGAAACCACCTAATAAGGTCCTTAGCTAACCCCCTTTGGAGTTTGGAGACACTAGCACATGCCAAAGCCCACTACGAAAGGGCGTGCCATTATGAAATGCCCACTTTGTTATCCATGGTTTGCATAAGGGATGCATTGGATCTTATGCAGGATTGCAAGTGGTTTCCATTTGGGTTTGGTTTCCCCTATATGGGACCCTAACCCCCGGAGGTCTGCATTAGCACATGTAGGGTGTGCATAGAGAGCCATGGGCCTCCACAACAGCAGACTGCACTCCACAACTCTTCATGGATGTTCAGAGACCACTAGTGATCCACTTTTGGGACGATGGTGACATGATTGGTACACTATGCCCAGCAGGCCCCTACAGGAGCCCCACACTCTTAACAGGTGTCCCAACACTTGTACAATGTCATGGCAGCATTAATTCCACCACCTGGACCATCGCAGAGGATCTACAGACAACTCTGATTCATATGGAGACCCATGGGGTCATTGATGTGCCCTCATACCCACTGAGAGCACCGCAGGTCTACTACTTGGAGAACAAGGGGCCACGCCCTTGTCCATCATATTCTGAGGAATTTATTCCTCAATATGGCACTTCAAGATGTTATTGAGCCTTTGGAGGGCCCTAAGACATGCATACATCATTATTTGGCCCCTTATGAGGCTTATTTTTACATTATGAGCTAGTACGGTGGGCTTGTCACCATTAGGAGTTATTATTTGCACATTATTTTATCTTTAGGGGCCTATAGGCTAATTCGAACTACTTAGGAGGCTATATATTGATGTTAGATACATTCACTTGTATCATCACTTGACTTGGGATCTCTCTATCTTTAGAGAACTTCGTAATTTTTCCTTGGAGGATTATCTTGGATGATGGATGAATTTTGACGTATGGATTTGGGCTATGTATCTTGTCTTGGAGCTTTGTCTTGTAAACAAAATGTTGGTTGGATATACTCTATAACATTGTAAGTAAATTTCGATGTTATTATTCTTAATGTTGCATACAGCTAAAATTAGGGCTAGTTGTTGCATTATCGAAATGTGGAATTGAGCATGTTTTAGCTATTTTAATGTATGGGCCAATGTTATACGAATGAAATGTCCTAGAGATTGTTGGTTTCGATATGCTTGCATTGTTTGCGTTGAAGTATAAATGCTTGAAGGTCGCTTTTCTTTTCTTTCTCTCAACATTGGATGAAGTTGACTTTCTAGGCCTCCTTGATCAAGAAACCACGTTCTTACTCATTATCATCTTTGACTCCAACCCCAAGTGAATTAGGCACTGGTCTCTAAAAGGGGTTATCATTTTAACCTTCCCTTTACCATTTTTCCCCTTTTCCCCAAGTCTAGCCCCATTGGTTCACCTAGGGCATCAATTTCCTGGCAATTGGCCGAAGGAAAATTTTCGATCTCCTCTAAGCTACTGCGCCAGTGGGTCCCCTCCCTCTCCTCCAAATTTGAGGCCATTCTGACGGTGGAATCTCTGGGAATCCCAAGCCCTAGCTCTAGGACTAAAACTTGCCTAGGCATCCCCAAAGATAGACACAAATAGGATCAATTCAACCTTTTGAAGTAAATATTCTTGTTTGGTCCTTTTCCCTCACCTTGTCTAGGATAGGAACATCATTGGCTGTTACATTCCATCCCCAAACCTGCGTTGGGTCCACCTAGCCTCGTGTGGTCCCACTTCTCAATAAAGACTATTTATCAAAGACCATTTGGGAATCCAAGTTTCCAAGGATTGTAGGGATTGAGAAATTCCTTTATAATCTTATTCTTTCCCCCTCAACCCTCCAATCCTCACCCCTTACCCCTTACCCCTCGTATGTATAGTATTGAATACAAGCATACATACCACATTTACCTTTAGGTCATCTAGGCTTCTCCCAGCAGCTTCCTTGATTCAAAAGAGCTTCAACCCCTTGATCTGCTTCATCTCTTATGTCATCATAACATCACCCCATGAATTCCACAAGTTGGAGTTCCTAATGAAACACTTGCTTCCTCTCTAGATAAGTGAACCTTCCTATGAGGGTTCCATCAGAGAATCTTGAGGATCTTGCATATCCCTATCCAGCAAATGTTTCCTTTTGACTGATGTAGATGAGACTTGTCCTGGATGACTTCTTCCTTTTTCCCATAAGTATCACTTGAGCCTTTCAATGAGGTTCCTGAAAGCTATATCCTTCATTGTTGACTACCATAGATTTTGTTCCAAGCATCCTTCATGTTTCCTATGGTGATGTCACGAGCTCTTACTTCTAATGCTTTTCCTCTTCCTTGGATTTCTTCTTTTCAGCTTCCTCCACTTCTTCGATGAAATAGGCTCCTTCTCTATCTTTCTTGTAATGCACATAGCATTGAATCATAGCTATGTTCTTCTTTTCTTTCTTTCTGACTAAATTTTCCAAACTTCCCCGTCCTTCCGACAAATGTTTGCCCTCAACCTATCTTCTTCTATCTTGCATAGAAATCACAAGTTGTTAAATAAATTAGCTTTGTTATCCTCATAGGCATTTGTTACCTTGTTCATTAGTTAGTGCATTTAAAACAAAGGAGTTCATTTCCTTATCTGAAATCATCTCTCCCAGATCTTATAGTTGAGATCCTATGAAGATAACCCTTTATCCTTTGATACCTTCAATTTGTGTAGATCAGATCTAAGTGATATGACTTTCTTTATCGTATCTTCTAAGAATAGTTTTACCAACTTATCATATATCACGTTTGATGTCTCCAATCTTGCTATTTGACGGACTCCACAAGAATTACTTGAGCCCATAGAACCTTTTCCATGTATTCAAATAGTACTTGTCCTTCAGATGATATGATCAATAACTTCATTTTCTTCGAGGACTATGTCTATCCTCCTTTTCCATGCAAGGATGTTCGATGACCCAACCAACTTATAGATCTCCTCATGCAAGAAAGGAAAAGAAAGCTACATGCACTAGTAGTTGATTATGAGGGCAATGATAAGCATTTCTAGCTTGATGAGATTACAGATGGATTTCAATGATTTCTGCAAGAAGGAAAGGATCAAGAGGGAGTTGCCAATTCCCTTCAATCCTCAGGTCAAAGATAAGTACTTTATATCTTTTTTCCTTGATTATTATTATTTTTAGTCAACCTTTTGTCTTTGTATCTTTTGCTTTGTTATAATCATTTATTCCATGGCCTCCTAATGAGGTTTTCGTTACATCATGAAGGTTTCCAAGGCTCTGGAATTAGATGGAAGCATTGGGAAGAATGAAGCAAAGTTTGTGGCAAGAGGGCTCTCCCAAGATCGAGCATTAACTCAGCTAGAGTGATTTGTGCTCAAGAGGGAGAAATTGTACTAGCATTTAGAACCGTACCAGATAACCGGAAGAGCTCTTAGTTCAAAGGGAGTAGGTACGCCAACAAGTTTGAATGATGCCATGATGGAGGAAATCGTGTTGAAAGCTAAAAGGAAGTCAGTGGTGATTTCCAAGTGGATCTACAAGATCAAGCATGCAGTAGATGGCAACATAGAGAAGTACAAAGCGAGATTCATGAGGGTTCTCCTAGAAAGAGCAAGTGGACTATGAGGGGACATTTGCTCCAGTTGTCAAGTACACTTCTATTAGGATTATTATTTCTATTGCTTAGGTTATAGATAGGAGATTACATTAGATGGATGTAAAGACCACTTTCCTCAATGAAACGTTTAAGAAGTGTACATAGAACAACCTCAAGGCTTTGAGGTACATGAGGAGTCTCATGTCTGTTTAGTGAAGAAAGCTTTGTACAACCCTCGCCCTTGGTATGCTTGGATTGATGGATATCTAATGAGTCTCGACAAATCTTGTTAGTATATGACTTGTTTCTAATGGGAACAGAAGGACTAACGTAACAGAGGAAAGTGCGATGGCAAGAGGACTTGCTTCTGTGATAGACGGAGGAGTCAAGCACTGCTTCAATGTCAGAGGGAGTTGACCTCTGAGTTCGATGCATTACTTCCTTGGTTAAGGAAAGTATACTATTGAGATCCTTCAGATGATAGACTACAAGATTGTCAAACTAGATGCTCAAAGACGAGAGGTCTCTAAGAGCAGTATGCCTTCTATGAGTGCACCATGCCAGTCAACAAATATGCTTCAGTGACTAGGAAACAACAGTTGAAGAGGGAGCAGCCAAGAATGCCACAATAGGATCTATTTCAGAGGGAGCACCCAGTCAGGGCGATTGGAAAGCAGCTATGGTGATGGATCCAATAAAGGAAGTCGGTTAGTTTATGGTTGAAGCCAAGGCATACGACATGTCCTGAGATAACATCATCGTACAATTGGATATAGATTGAGATATGATGAAGTACAACTACAGGAATATATAGATTCAGATTAGGCAGAAAGTGTAGAAGATAGGAAGATCACATCAAGATGTTGCTTCGATTTGGGTTCTGCTATGATATCCTGGATGAGCAGAAAGCAAACATCTATCGCTCTCGGTACTATAGAGGTTGGGTATATTGCAGCTAGTTTGGCAAGTTGTGAAGCAAAGTAGCTTCAGAAGCTACTCACAGGATTGTTTGATCAAGTGTTGGAGACAACCGTGATGACAGGTTAAAGTACATTGAGATAAAGTATCAAGACATGGTACAAAAGGGAGCAATATGGCTCCAGTACATTTCTACAGACGAGCAAGATGTTGACATTCTCACAAAGCCTTTGTCCCTTAGAATAGTTGAGAATGTCTCACTTAGTGAGAGAGAGTGTTGATGTTGTAGCATCAAGGGCAGACATTCTTCCAGTTGAAATTTCGATGTTCAATGTTGTAACAATTACTTATTCCAAAACTTCTTTTTGTTGTAATATTAGTTAAGAAATTGTAGATAGAACATAACCCAAATTGAAGACAACCAAGAACAAGATAAGGCACAAAGAATTTAGGTCTAATGACCAAGGCAAAACCCACAAGGGGAAAACACAACCAGATTCTTCTTCTATTAGATATCAATTGTTCAGTAGAGATACAACGTACAATGAGAGATCAAGAGAAGAGTAAGTTCACCCAAATTTGAACAAGTTGTAGCATGAATATCACTAGTAGTAGCAGCTTATGCAAACACTGAATCAACCTTCAAGTTTTGCTCTTATTCTCCAAGCCTCTCTCTCTCACAATCTTCTTCAAGTCTCTCCAACTCTCTCTCTCTCAAGTTCGATTTCTTCTTTCACAATGCACAAGTAGTGAGAATAAGATGATATGAGATATATATAAATATAGGAGTAACAAATTCTAAACATAAAGAAGGAGCAATACACATGCCTTGAGTATTTACATATGCCATTTAGGAAGGTATGCATGCCTTTGTAACTCATACCATTAAGGAGGTACACATGCCTTAGTAACTTATACCATGAAAGAGAGAGTGTAACATATGCATTAAAGAGTGCATAAGAGGAATCTTTTATGACATGCTTTAATGAATGTGTAAGAGGAATATGACATGCTTTTAATGAGTGCGTAAAAGACACTGTAACATATCCATTACGTGAGAGACAGTAACATATGCATTAATTAAGGGGAGGTACATATGGCATGATTGAGTGCCATGATTGAGAGACATGAATTTCCTTTTAATAATAATATAATAGTTATCATAAAGGATAATAGTAGTAATAATAATATTGATGATTAAGTGGAGATTGAACTATTAGGATTGATTAAAGACAAGTGATTTTCCAACAACTATACTTGATTACCAATTGATGCAAGGTGATTTACTATTTTTGGAAAGTCATACTTGATATGCTAGACATGACTTTCAATTTTTGGAAAGTCACTCCAAAATTGTCAGAAATGAGATTTTAGATAAGGAAATTCATCCCTGAGTTGCCAATTTTCAACACTACCTAAGTCGAAGGTATTGACCAGGTTGACATGTAATGTGGTTAAGGAGAATAATTGAGAGAGCATCAAGGCCTAGAATGCTCCCACGGTCAGAAGGTGTTGACCATATTGCCAAGAGGTACTTGGCTAGTGGGTAGAGTGAGTGCCTTTAGCATCAGGCAAGTGTTTTACCATTCAATTGGTATGCAGGAACGGTAATTGACCCAAGGTTTCATCATTTTTTTTTGGTCAAAGGTATTGACCATACTCCAAGTGACGACTTGTTGCGCTGGTGACCCATGGCTAGTCTTGTTGACCCCAGTCAGAAGGTTCTGACCATATTGCCAAAGGGTTTCCGCTAGTGAGTGACTAGATCCATTTGCAAAGGGGATTTGACTAGTAGATGAGTAGATACTTTGCATAATGTTGATGCAGCATGCTTTCCACATGAAGTGGATGAATACATTAACATAGTAAGCTCATTCAATATTTTCTTGGGAAGGAGAAATTTTTCAACACAATGGACATCTGAAGAAGTCAAGATGAATGCCTCCCTAGCTAAGAAGGGGTGTTGATTTTTGGGTAGCAGCAGTCATTATTCCCCAGCTACTCAAGTCAGCCCTTAAAGGAAAATAAAAAGGAGAGCATTTAAAATTTAAATTTGAATTTATTTTGCCTCTAAAATTCAAGTCGGCCCAGCCAATGAGACACACCTTTTGGGAGACCCTAAACCACTATATATTGTCATTCGACTTCATCACTTGGAGACTAATTTGGATCATCTCATAAGCATCTATTTCTGTTCACATGTGCGAATGAGAAAGAAGTATGAGGAAGAAGCCGAGTTTCTCAAGGAGCAAATTTCTGTAGCAGATCATCACTTTGACCAGTGTTGACCTCGCACGTGTGGGCCGTAGGTTTGACTGGGTGATTGAATATTCTGGGCAGCAGATCGAGTTATCTGGGCAGCTTCAAGAGGACGAAATTCAGTCTGTTTCCGGGCAGCTTGACAGCAGGTTGACTGAGGCTAATTTGGGCAGTTTGACAAGGTTTGACCTGTCCTAGTTTGTTGGTCTTGTTTGACCAAATTTAACTGGGAAAATCAGATTGTACTTTTGTTGAATTGAACAATTTCGTAAATTTCTGGTGTAGTTTGTGCATTGTTATCCTACTGTGATCTCTACTGCCCTATTGCATTTATGGTTGAATTTTCTGAAGTGTAATTGCTTAGCGATAATCTGGAATGTGCTAAAGTAATAACAATATCATTAGAAGTAATTGTTGGTTTCAGAAAATTTGTGTTTGTCTATATTGCACTTGAAAAATCAACAACTATTACTGCATAGTAATGGTTTATAATATTATGAGATTTAAGGCAGTACACCCTAGGGATATTACAGTTCCTATGTGATTTGTCAAAAACTTGATGGGGTGAAGTACATAGTGGAGATTCAAGGTTACCCAGAGATTTTACAAATGGATAGCAGCTGACTGTTCCTCACTCTTGCTTCATTGGAGATGGGGTGTCTTTTGAGATGCATGGATGATTAGATGGGCAGGAAAGAGTATATGGGAATATGTTTATCAGAGATCTCTTTTGGGTGGAAAAGGCATTATGATTATAGGCAACCTTTAATGGAGTTACAGAGTTGCATTCGGTTGAGCTGGCAGCTTACAGTTCAGATTTTTCCATACAGTATCACTAGTATAGCCATTTTCATAAAAGAGATGGAATCTCAAACAATGGGTGCCAGAGCAGACATGTTGACTCTCCTTGCCTATATTGAGAAAATATGCTCACTTTCCTCTGTTGTGACCCTATAATGTTGTATGGTGTATCCATTTTGTCCATTAATGGAATATAAGATGCTTTGGATATATATATATATATAGCCCCTCAGTGGTACTTTTACATGCACAGTTTCGATTAGAAAGCATAATTTCATCCATGCATTAGTTTGTGTATACTTGCTTGTGATATTAATGTTTATGGTAGATTCATGTTGACCACAACGTATCAAGTAAAAAAACAATCACCCCGGAAAGTTCAAATACTCCTGCGACAACATAATAATAACGTGTGCATCACACAATCACCCAATGACTGCACCCGACCAAAAGAAGGCACATTACATGGAAATGAAATTCTTCTGTATCTGTAAAGTGTTTTAGAATGATATCCATAGTAAAAATTGTAACTTAATTGAAGAAGATAGTAACACTTGCACCTATAGTGCAAATCAACTGATTTATCATTTATGATATTAGGTGCTTCGAATTCTTTGGAAGGCTGTTTGGTATAAATTAAGTGCTTTGGTCTGGAAAATAAGATCACACATGCAATTTTTTATGTTCTCAATTCTTTCAGGAGGAAACTTATGATAGCACATACCTGATCAGTTGTTACAGGCAAGGCACCTGGGTGGTCAGCATAGAATTGTTTGTCCTCTCGGAGATCTGCATAAGAAAAATGAGAATGCTCAAACTAGACAGCCCTTCTTGTATAAATGCTTGATAGGTTAAGTCGATCCATTCTAAGTCATGTTCCTTGTGCCACAGAACAAATCTACTTAGATTATTCTCAACACAAAACACAATTTGAGGGAGCCTTATTCAAATGCTAAATTATGGGGTGTGTTATATAGAAACTTTTGCACATGTATTTACCTCTCTACTGATTTGCTTCCCTCCAACAATGGATGTACATACGTTTCTATTAAAAACAATGACTTACACATCTGAGTAGATGGGAGTAAATTAAGAGAACTATTGCCCTAGTTTTAGCAATCTGAAATCATATGCAAGAGGAAAAAGCTTCCGAGTTATTTTCAGTAAAATTAATCATTTTAAGCCTATGCATCCATAATATGAGAAAAATCCTCAAATTTGAAATATTTAATGATGGCATGACATGCCTGCCCTCATAAGAATGATTGTAAAAGTTCAAACATGCCTCGCTATGATTCATAATTTCATTCCTTGGAAAAATCTATGTGCTACAAGTCAGCAGAAATAGTTGAATCTTAGTTGTGATCTAGGCTAGATGAGACTAATCATTACTTTTTATTTTTAAGCCAATGCTGCACTCAGCCAATGCTTCAAGTAAAAATAACTTGCAAATGAAAAAAAGTTACAAGGCCTATTGAATTTCACTGGTTTTCCAGACAAGCAATGCTGCTTTGGTGCATGACATTCTACTTTTTTAGTTATTATTTAATAAAGATCTCTAATACACACACATGTCCTAACCCTGAAAAGCTTTTGATCACTGGCATACACTTGTACTCAACTAGAGCACTTATGTACTTCAAGTATTCAGTCTATGTTAACATTGTAATGAAAGACACTGATACCATTAATCTTAGCATTCTACTATTATATCCTCATATCTTGGACAATTATCATCAGTGACCTAAAGTAACAAGCTCATGCTGACAAGCAGAAGTACATACCTACATATGGAAGTATTCTCTTACAAGTAAGATATTGGCTTGCATGAGGTTACCTGCTAGAGGTTAATTATCTACGTTGCAGGAAATGCACCCCCCTTGTACCAGTCATGTTCCAGTATCAAAACGCTGAAACACCCTTGTAATGCACTTAAAATATGATTCAGTACATAAAAAACATGTTTCACATGTGCGAAACACATTTCGTACAGACTGAAGCTCATTTCAAGTGCATTTCAGCATTTGTACAACATGTTTACCAAAAACAATACATAGTTTTGCCTTAATTTGGTTGTTGTGAATGATAATTTTGGATTTAATGCCTAATTAAACGTTAATTATGAATTAATGAGACTTTTAGAAGCCTCTAAGACCAGAAAGTTCACTTTAAAAGAGGTTTCACTATCATTTTGCACCGAAAATGCTAGCAGTTAATGGTAATTCAAGTAAAAGTTGGCATTTCCTTTATCTTTCCCTTTTATCCTTTTAGTTAAATTTTTAGATTACAGTGACACTTGGCATTTCCTTTATCTTTTCCTTTGACCCTTTTACTTAAATTTTTAACATTACCATAAATTGTTTCATGATGTTTGAGACTGGTTCCAACCTCATCGGACTTTACATGGAGAAAGTAGAATTACATATCCCATTGAAATACAATGCCTTTAACAGTTTTCAGGATTTCAGGATTGGTAGGATTGTGGCATTTTCATTGGATTCTATCACATACTAAGGTATGGGATTGGCATTTACTCAAGAGCACCAAGCCCTTTATGTACCTCGATGTTGGTAGAATTGACTACTGAATTCCTTCGTTGTTTCCTTAGCAAAAATGTACCATTCCCTCAAACCAAAATCATTGATTAAGCATGTTAAGCTTTTTATACCATATTTTGAATCTTGGATTAGGCAGTTTCATAAAAACTGGGTAGTGTCGAAAGATGTCCCTGGACAATTGAGGTATATATGTATATTGTGCTTCCCTATTTCCATATTTTTGAGGTATCAAGTTTCCAATGCATTTCCAATTAAGAAATGCATAACCGTTTCCCCGTATCATGCAACTTAGCTAATTATCAATACCTGAAACATAGCATCATGAAACATTCGTTATTCTTAGCAAGCACTTTCTACAAAAAATGTGATTATAGAGTTGATCCATTATCTATGCAACAAAGAATCTTGCATTCATAAGAAGTCATATCGCCAACTCCCAAACCTTCCCATCGATACCAAGAGTTCACACCATGTCTTGATCACTGCCCCTGTTGAGAAATACAGCTCCTGAAATGAGGTTATAAAGTCAATCCATTGTCTATGCAACAAAGAATCTTGCATTCATAAGAAGTCATATTGCCAACTCCCAAACCTTCCCATCGATACCAAGAGTTTACACCATGTCTTTATCACTGCCCCTGTTGATAAATATAGCTCGATCAGGAGCTTTTTGCACAGGTTAAGTGTGAACATTCGAGAAGTAGTTCAAGACAACTTCTAGTGACCACTTAGTAAACGTGGTAAATAATACCATCTTGTGGTTTCACTTAAATAAATACAAGTGAAAGTCAAATTTCCTATATTCTTCTAATCTTAGAAAAATTAAATACTCTAGAGATTCTATTTTATCTTATCTTAGCTAGACACCTCATTGTTGAGATAGGGTGGTTTCTAGGATAACAGGGATTAGTTGCTAAGATTTGAGAAATTAGTTGCTAGGATTGAGGACACGAGTTATATCTCTCCTACCACACCCGCCGCCCTAGGGCCTACCACACATTACTTTCCCTTTTGAGGAGGTGGACCAAAACACCTTTACTACCCTCCTCTACTAGATGCTCCCCTCTAAGACCCAGTTCTCCTCACTAGACTCTGCTTCTACCAAGTACAACTGTCTTTCATTCATCATTTGGGACGCAGCCCTCAAGTCCTACCCTCACTCCACCCAATCCACTTCCACCTCCCCAAAAACCAACTCCTATCTTATAAATCGTTGGTATGACGAAGAATGCAAGGCTCTCCACCACCAACTTCATTACACATTGATCCATGCTTACACCTCTTACCCCAACATCAAAGCCTTATATTGTCGTCTTCCCCGCTATAAGAAACGCCTTTGTCTCTTAAAGGAGACGAGACTTGTGTACCTCCTTTATTCACTCCCTTAAACATTTTTGGCACATCGTCTTCCCCCGCCACTCCCCTCTTCCATCCAACCTTAACCCCAGCTTCCTATTCTCACACATCTCCACCCTTTGTGATATTATAATGTCTCCATTTTCAATTTCCCTTATGACGCAGTCGGGATGGACTTCCAAGATTAGTGGCAGCTAGTTTACAGGTGCGAGATTACGTCATCAAAGGGCCTAGAGAATTTTGGTCGAGTTTTATGGGGTCTGATGGAGTTTGTTTGTTGTATTTCATCATCAAGGACAGTTCCTCAAAGTTCGTTCTTGGTTTTGTTACATTTAACAAATCCCGTAAAACGGGTTTTTATTAGCATAATTTGATTAAAAATGCTAAAGGTGTTGTTTGGAGGGGAATATTAGGAGAAACAACTTAGTGTAATAGCTCATTGAAATCGGAATGAAGAAATCTACGTGATGGGATTGTGAAAGATGACTTCCAGTGGCCGGAGAAAGTATGGTGGTTGAATAATCGTTTCCCAGGGTTAAAAAGTGATTTTAATTAGTCACTTTATTAAATAAAAAAGGGGGGGAAGTGCTTAATAGGAGAAAAAAACCAAAAAGGGAAAAAGTAAACAAAATAAAATAAAAAGTCACTTACAGTGAAATAAGAGGGAGAAGCTTCTAGAGTAACAATAAAATAATAAAATAAAATACTTCTAGAAGGACAGAGAAACATCCATCAAGTCTTTAAAACGAGAACGAGGGGAAGCAGATCATTTGGGATATACTGGAGTTGTGGTATTTTCTATTGGAGAGGTTTGGGAACGTGGTTCTCAGCTTTCAGCGTGCCTTAGGACGAAAACCCTTAGGTTTCCTTTTGTGATTTAGACGTGTTTTCACTCAGATTGTACAGGCACTGCGACAACGACTCAAATCGAGGGTTGTCACTCTGATCCTCAACCTCTCTGTTCTAGTTGTCTCCCAATAGCAGGCTATGGGGGGTAGTCCCTATGGAAATGTGAAAATGAAGGACAAGTTGGCAACCAACGAGTTTGGGAGACACGATTGAATGGCCTAGCTACTTGGTTAATTTTAGCAAGACTTAAAGATTAGATTAGATTTGAATGTGAGACTAGTGCCTTATGGAGTCAACTTCTTGCTTATTATTAACTAGATGCCAAGTAACCAGATGAATAATCGTTGCTTACATGTTTTGACTATCCTAGATGAAGTGCAAATCCTACAAGCTAGGTGAAATGCAAAACCTTGGTTGATTTTAAGTTAGATGCCTATTATAAATGTAACCTTCCTCTTAACTATTTTGGAACTAGTTTCTAGAGTAGGTTGTTGGATAGAAGCCAACAGGAAGCAAGCAAAGGTTTGATTAATGATACCTCCCCCTGTGTTCTAACCACACAATGCCTCCAACTCTGCAGAGACTGTGGCTCTGACAACTACAAGGTCATCGGGTTAAAAACTAAAGAGGTGCTAAATCCCTCAAGCTAAATTGAGAAAGGCAGTCCTATTCTCTATCAACCAAGCTTATGCTTGGAGGTAATTTATTAAATGCAAGATTAGCTTAGAATGATATGCAAGGTGGATGAGTGATTCTTAAGGTGAGATTTACCTCAAGATAAGATATCAAGTACTTAACAATGCTTAGGAAGATAATCTCAACCATAAGAAAAGTGCCAACAAGAGATAAGAGATACCCACGATACAATTGTTCAATCATCACAAGAGATATGCTCTTAAAAGAAAGATTGCCAAGATGCCAAAAATTCACAACAACCATAAACCAATGATGGCAAAAGAGAACAAGATCACTTATCTACCTAGAACAATTATCCAATGATTCCTTTACAAGATGCCAATATTACTCAACACCAATTATCCAAGAGATGTTTGATTATATTAGAAGCCTTCAAGTAAAGAACACTTATAATTTTAACACCAATAAGAATGACAATATGAGAGCACTATTCACCAAGGTTCTTATGTCGATTACAATGATGAAAACAATTATACTTCAAAGACAAGTGATATGGCTTAGATCATTCAACTCGATAATGAACATCCAATGAAATCTTAGATTATTTTACTTAGGAAACCATGATCATTAGATTGTGTGCTTTAGGGAGTGAACCAATTAGTGCAAAATTGACAAGATTATGAACAAGGTCACAAAGGTAAAACCAATGTTAGTTCTCTTGTTCAATATTATCAATGTCAATAAGCACTTTAGATAATGAAAACAAATTCTTCTCACAGCAAAGCATGAACCATTGGGAACACTTCAATTTACTCACGATCTTAAGAGATCTTAAGAAGTGAGCACTTAGGACAGCAGTAAAGTGATTTAATGACAGCAGTAGATTACTTGTGTTTAAAGCACTTATAAATGCAATATGAGATGCATATACCTAACCAAATGTGAGTATTAGAAACCCAAATACTAAAACACTTTCCAAATTGCCAATTTCTCAATGTATTAGGCTTCTTAAGATGCAATTTGCCACTGATGTGCCAGATCTGATTTCACTTATGACAGTCAGTAATAAGACATGAAACAAGCCCAATGATGGATGTCCAACTTATGCAAATAATTCCTTAGTGTGTCAAGCAACTTATGTATTGATTTTAGGCTAATTTAAATGAGATTTTACCACTGTTATGAGTTAGTTTACTTGTTGAAGCAAAACAGTGAGGAAACAAGGGTTAGGAGATCAAACCCTTACGCCTTATAGGCCTTGAAGTTCACTTGCCCAACATGCCCAAATTTTTCCAATGACTGTGATACCTGAAAACACCAATTTTTACCAATTTCTCTGCCAAACCCCACCAACAATTAGCTCAGAAAATCAAAAGAAATGACAGAGGGCAAAGAGGCAAGGAGGGAGGCTCGGAGAAAGGGCACAAGGCTTAATTAGGCCTGCAACACACAAGGGAAGGCCAAAAAGGCCTAGCAGCTTAGGGAGAAAGGACCTAAGGGCCTATGGCAAGGCCTCTCAGGCAGGCTGAGGCTAGAAGGAGGTTGTCGTGAGGCAGCAGAGGAGGAAAGAGGAGAGAAAGGGGAAAAGATGGCACTGGAGGGATAAGGAGGCCACGGAGGAAGGGAAGGAGACCGACGCAGGGAGGAGGCTGAACGAGGACGACGAAGCGGAAGAAGAGTTTAGCAGAGGGCAGGGAAGGCCTTTTCAGGCCTGCGGCAAGGCCAAAAGAGGAGGTCGAGAGACCTAGGGGCTGGACAGAGGCAGGGAAGGGAGGTCGACAGGATGTCGAGGGGAAGGGAAGGCCCACAAGGGCTACGACCAAGCAAAGGAGGGCAGGCTGAAACCTTAGAGGCTTGCGGCTAAGGCCCAAGGGGCCTAGAAGGGTGACGGCAGCCCTTAAAAGGGCCACGCTAAGGCCACAAAGGCCAAAACAGGCCTGCAACCTAGGGCTAGAGGGAAAAAAGGGGCAACAACTAGGGCAAGGAAAGCTGGTCAACTAGGGTGGAGGAGGACGTTGGGCCTAGAGGCCTCAAAAAATTTGAAACCCCCACCCAAAATTTAAATTTGCTTCAGATCTTCAATTTCACTGCAAAATTCTTCAATTGTTGGCCTTACAAAAATTCTAGAGACTAGATCTTACCCTCAAGGGCCTAGATCTAGCTAACACAACAAATCTTCTTGGATCTCACCTGCACAAGTGAAAATACAAGTGCCCAAAACCCAAATATATACAAAAAATTCAAATCCACAAACCCCAGCTACAAACAAGGGTTAGAATAAAATTAATTTACAAAATATACAAATATACAATGCTTGAGAGATTTTTTTGAAGAATAATTTTTAATAAAATTTTGACAATGGCTAGAAGTATTTCGAAAAATAGATGTTAACCACAAACTTAGCGAAGTAAGAAAATCGGATAAAATATTCGAAATCCAAACAAGGTCAGTCTGTGCCCACCGTCTGTGAACTTGGAGCCCAAGGGCCAACGAACCTGCAAACTCTATATATTTTCTTAAGAAAAATTGTTAGAACATACAATGAATTAGATCACCTATGCTAAGCCCAAAACTTACGAATAGAATGTTCCTATCATCTACAAATGAAATAACGATTCAGATAATATTGAAGTACAATACAGGAAAGCACATACCACAGATCAATGAGACAGAGACACCATGAATTGTAACCCAAAGTCTTTTATTATGAGATTCAAACATTCCCAGCATAGCAGTGGTTTCACACCAGTGTTTACAAAATTACATCAAACCAAATACCATCATTGCCCTCTAGAATAGAAACAAAATGTCTTCTATTTATAGAGAAATCCCTCCAAGTGGAAAATAAACGCTAGTTGGCTTGATCACTGTCAAAATAATCTTGACCGTCGATAAATCTTTGATCAATTTTTAATCTCTGCTGTCGAAAATACTTATTTTTAAGGAATTTTCGAAATTCTCATTAAAACCATTTTTTGTTAGTTCAAAAATAATTATTTTCAACTAATTTCCTCAAAAATTTGACTTTAACTTAACCACCAAGGTCGAAGGGCCCAAATTTTCTTGAAATCTCCAATATTCCATTGGTGGGTGACCTCCAAAAATTAATTTCTTTTAGACCCACGAATTTTTCCACTTGAAGAAATTAATTTCTCTCATACTTCAATTTTGACTCTAAATTAATCAATTTTTTGGCTTAGGATTAAATTTTGTTTTTGCCAAAAAAATTTAATTAATTGACTCATGAGGGGATTAATTAGTTTTCCACCCTCAAATATTTTAACCATGGTGTCTAAGTACGAGGAACCATGCACTAAAATATTTTTTACATAAGATTTTACAAATTCAACCCTCAAAGGGGGAATTCTCGTTCGTTATAAACCCTCATAATATTTACCCAATTCTGTGACACAATATGATCTAGTAGAACAAGTGATTTGTAATCAAATAATTTAGCCAATTAGCTTAAATTATTCCCAAATCACTTTTACAATTGACTCGACTAAAACACTAAGACTCACCTAAGACTTCGACGATAAATTCCACCCAAGCTTTGGGGTTGAGGCTGGAGGGAGAAACTCTGTCGATCATCCGTGTTTAGAAACACAGATAATCAGTAAGATGAAAAACCTCCTATAGGATGAAATTCGTCGCCAAAATCATAGGCTTACCAAGGTTGTTACATGATTAAACGGTCGTACTAGCATCATTTACATTATAAATTTGCATAATGGTTTTACAATGACATGACAGACTGTTGGTTGATGATTCTAAATTTTGGAAAAAAAATCCTTCAAGTCTTTGGTTCTTGCGTCCTTGGAATGTTGAAAAAATGGGTGCAACAAGACGAAAACCCAGCCCATTGTTGAGGAGATTTCATCCAAAAACCTCACGGAGCTTCAACAACATCAATTGGAGATCAAATTTGGAACCGATCAAAGGAATGGAGTGGGGATCATTCAGATCTCCAATTTGGGCGTCATTTTCAATTGTTATTTTGTGAGGTCGATTCTAGTTTGCAACAGTTAATTAGAGGCCATCATCATCTTAGCTATTTCTAGTTATTTTGTATTGTTTTGTAATCATCTTCTAGGTAAATTAATATAATAACGTTGAGTTGTTGCATATATTTCGTGTTCTATGTGTATTTGTAGTATTTATTTAATTGTCGAGTAGCAACACTTTTATTTATGTGTTTTATATGTTATCCATGAGCAATTTTTTGGTGCGAATTCGAGAATTCTCATGGTATTGTTGAATTAAATTCACAGCATGTTTTTCTAAAGAAAATTTCTAGATATTTAACGAAAAATCCAAAAGGGATATGATAGTAGGATCAAAATTGTGCATCCTGCTAGCCTAAGAGTATTTTTGCAAATCAATTTTTGAGCTAAGTTTGTTGGTTGATTTTGAAAAGTGCTTAAGTTAATATTATTTTGCGGGAGGATATTTCCTTAAGGGTCGAGTTGCTTCAGCAGTGGTTATCCATTAGGCCAAGTTCGTATTGCTTTTTCAGGAGTATTATTGTGGTCAAAATTATCATTGTGGAAGGGCAGAATTTATCCCTTAACCAGAGATCGAATTGTTGGCATCATTTAAGGGTTTGATATTGTTTTTTGAAGGCCAAATTACTTCAATATTGTTGAAATTCTAGTGGCTAGGAATAGAAGAGTTTTTCACAGTTGATAACTACTTCTAATGATACAAACAGTAACTTCTTTATCCTTTAATCAACAAGTAGCTATACATGAAAAACTTCAACCATTAATTCTTCATCAAGAGCAGTAAATAGAGATCTCAGTAGACAATGAACAATAGACAATAAGCAAGAGACAAGAGACACCAAGATTAGGCTCACACCTAGGGCAAAACCCACAAGGGGAAAACCCAAAAATTCTTTCCTTATGAGAGCGAGATTTTATCCATCAATAGTACATCAGAATGTTCCAACAAAACCAAAATAGTCAACAATGGAATACCAATAAAGGTTTGCACATAGGAGAGATAATCCACTTATGTCCAATGAATAAGATTTGTATAAAGATGTCGAAACTTAAGCCTGTGGCTACTAAAGTATGAGGTCAATAATACCACAGAAATGTCAATGAACTATCAAATATTCAGCCCAATAATTGCAGTTAAAATCCTCGGTCAACTTCAAGTAAACATCGCATTAAAGGTGTTAAGTTACAATCAACAGAAGTATCCACGTCCCTAATGTTTTCGGCCTTCTAGATGACACAGGATAGTAGCCCAAACAAAAGTAAAATTCCCAAGACAACATTCGATTACTTTAGTCCAAAGAAATAGGTCAACGTAGATCAAGAAATCATTTCTTCTCCCTCGCACGTGTGGTGTCTCCTTCCTGTGATTACAGATCGATCTTATGTAATTGTGGTGATCAAATGAGAGCCAATGAGCAGTTATATATAGGCATCATGAGAGGGCTAATTAGCTCTCGTAGGCTGACATGAAGACCTCCTTCAAGCCGACTTATAGGGCTTAGTTGGGTCGACTTGTAGGTGTTCAAAAAATTTATTTCTTCTCCATGTTTGTAATGAAAAATGTCGACCATAGCTACATTAGTTTTCAACTCTCCCTCTTAGCTAGGGAGATAGTTTTTCATTTTCTCTCAAGATCAATTTTCCCAACCAATCCATAGGTCTCGCGACCCACAGCATAAGGAAGAGAATACAATCCAAGTTTCTCTCTCTCAAACTCATCATAACGAAAGATACATAGCATCCATCTCAAAGCATCTCCCCGACCACGAGGTCTCATGGCACACAGCCTAAGGGAGGAACCAACAAAGCATCTCTTAGACCACAATTCCTCACAGCACGCAGCCTACAGGAGGAACCAACAAAGCATCTCTTGGATCACAAGGTGTCATGGCACACAGCCTACGAGAGGAATCATCAATACATCTCTCCGACAACAATGTCTCACGGCACACAACCTACAAGAGGAATCATCAATACATCTCTCGGACAACAATGTCTCACGGCACACAACTTACAGGAGGAATCCAATACATCTCCTACACAACAATGTCTCATGGCACACATCCTACGGGAGGAATCATCAATACATCTCCCTGACAACAATGTCTCACGGCACACAGCCTACGAGAGGAATCATCAATACATCTCCCGGACCACAAGGTCTCACGGCACATAGCCTACAGGAGATGGTCCATAATATGATGTTATGCAATCAGTGTCCCCACCTCAAGGGGATTCTAAATCATTCCAGTTTCTTCATATAAACATCAGCAACCAGTTCAACATCATAAATGTAGCCATGGTTGATCTTAGTTCTTTATCAAACACAACAACATTCAGTTGTTCATTCAGCTTCAGCCAGGGCTTCTCCCAGAAGAAAACATTTGCAACTATCAGCCAACAATAGTAGACCTTAGCAGTGGCTTCTCACAGAAGCAATCATTGACAACCATAGTATAGTCCAGCAGACACTAAGTGGCTTCTATCAGAGGCAAAAGTCAGTATCCATAGTCAAATTCAACTGATGATAAGTGGCTTCTCACAGAAGCAAGCATCAACAACCATAGTAGAATCTAGCAGACCATAATCAAATCCAGGAGATAACAACAAACCAATCAATGAATCAACCAAGTCAACATCAGAATCTTGCATCTTCTTCAAATCATCCAGCAGGGAGATGTCGATGGACCTATAATCCATTATGCCAAAGATATCACCAAGCTATGTTTTCACAAAAGAAACTCTTTACATAGAAATCCTCTTCATAGAAATGTGCTTCAATCAGGTTGATCTAGTTTTCTCCCTTTGAGTATAGAGCCTATGACGAGTCTTACTGTCACATTGTTCTTCCGTCATTTCCAACGATTGCCAAATCTTGGCAATCATCATTATGCCCCTGCAAACCTCAGTTATGGAAGAATAAGAACAACCCAACAAGCCAAGCGACTCATAATGAAATAATCAATAGAAACAATCAAGACAATACTTATCTTTTGAGCGTGTGTGAGCTCCTTCTTGATCTTAGCCTGCTCAAATAGATTCAATCTCATCACATTATCAAGGAGTCCATACCATCATCAAAGAGATCACATTGTCATAAATGAGTTCTCATCATCAATAAATCCATATCATCAAGGAGTTCACATCATTATCAACAAAGAGTTCACATCAAGGAGTATGCAACATCAAAGAGTTCATCGACATCTACATCATCAATGAGTGCACATCAATAAGCTCACACCATTATCATTATCAATAAGTCCACATTATCAACAAATCCACATCATTATCATTTAGTCCATATCATCAACAAGGAGTCCTTGTAAAGAGTTCACATCATTGGTAACAATTTAAAAGTAAAAAGAAAAAACACGAGATATTTATCTTTTCAGTTCCCTCTTCATCTTTAGACCTTTTACAATCACTTTGCAGATCAATCTTAACAAGATGCAAAATCTGTTTAAATGGAAGCAATAAGGTCCAAGGTTTGATTCATAAGCCCTAGGCTTTCTTTTCCAAAACCCTACCCAAGGTTAAAAAACAATTCAATGTAAGTAATAATTAAAACAAAGAAATACAAGATACTTATATCTTTTAGATAGTGGCTGCTTCCTCTTGATCTTTAAATCCATCCTGCAAATCAACCTCATTACCAAGATGTTAACTCATTTAAGAGCTAGAGAAGTAATTAATCCACAGGCCCAGGGTTTTTCATTTGCAGCTCCTTTTGACTTGATAGGGTTTTAATCTCAAACCTTAATGTTTATTCTTCATCGATCATTCTTGCATTCTTCGGCATTTTTAACAAAGGCAATCCTAGAGTTTAACAAACCCTAGGATTTTCTTGTTCAAACCCTTAGAGATCTACAAGTCTTCAACCAAAACATGAAACCAAAAATAATCCTTTCATTTTCGAGACTTATAGTGGAGTTATAGGTTGGCTATTTAGCAATGAGTATCATCCTCCTTCTGCTCAAATATTTATATGAGGCACTGTATTTGAGGTTCTTGACTTCACGGAGTATTCCTATACTCGACTTTCTTTCTTCCACACAATTCATGTAATTGAATTCGTCAGAGATGTAAGGCAACATGGAGCCTAGACTTGTCACAGATCCTGCATACTAGTCATTACTCATGATACACTCGATTCTTTTTGTTAATGCAACAGGCAGAATTTTGGCCATAGGAACACATCCTCAAATATGACTATAATTCCTTTTGGATTACACCGATCACATACTATTCAAATTACTACCATATTGACATATACCATTATTGTGGGATATACCTAGTCCCATATACTGTCCAAGTTTCATTATCATATCAAATTACTGTCAAGTCAATCAATGTTGCATCATACCACTAACATATCAAACATATGTTTGAAAACTTATACAAGAGTATATATCATCAAAATTGCAACCAAATTATACATATTTCGATCATTGTTACTCATGCAAGCATTGTGTAACTATCGTACATTACATACCCCTCAATTTGTATTAAATGTGTCTCTCATAGTATGTCCTAGATGTACTATAACAATTTGGATGCACTGTAACAGCGCGGATCTTGACAGGGTAAAACTCAGGTCACAGTGATATTACTATCTGCCATGTCATACATACGGTCTGCCATGTCACACATACCATAATGGTGCCTACCATGTCACACATACCATAATGGTGCCTGCCATGTCATACATACCAAGGGTGTCTGCCATGTCATATATATTGTATGCCATATTGTCTTCCATGTCATATATATTGTTTTCCATATTGACTACCATGTCATACATACCAAGGGTGTCTGCCATGTCATATATAGATTGTCTACCATATTGTTTGCCATGTCATACATACCAAGGGTATCTATCATTTCATATATATTGTTTTCCATATTGTCTACCATGCCATACATACCAAGGGTGTTTTCCATGTCATATATACATTGTTTGCCATATCTTCCATACAGACCATTGTTAATGACATACATACTATAAGGGTGTACACAGACTCGCGTCATTACTTAGCAATTGTTATAGCTACTTTGGATCATGTATGGTGCTACAAGATACTCATATACATATTTCACATCATATATTGTCATACCTTAGGAGATGGCTTGGATTATCACATACATACTACATTGTACATGTTATACGCAATATATACTCTTTGCAATTTTAGTACTCCATATTGTGAAAATTCAAGAATCCCACCCAAATCACCTACTACAGCGACTGATTAAACTTTCCAATCTGTTAAATACTGAAACAAATTATTTATTGTTTCCTACAGCAAATATCGAAGCTAACACAATGTAGCCTTCACTTAATTAATTAATTTTCCCAAAACAAGAACAGAACAATAGAGAAAGATACACACAAGCGACAGTTACTTTTGGGCAAATGTCCCCGAAAAAACCCAATGTGGGAAAATCAGTGCAACAGCTCTGAGGGTTTTATTATTATGCAGTAGTAATTTCTAAATACAACTTTTGGATGCCTTCCCGACAATCCAGTTACAAAGAATATCACTGACAAAGAGATTTGTGAGATTACCTCACACTATCACTGGAAATCCTAGTTGATCCAGCCCTAAATGACTACCTTTGGTTGTCTTTGCACAGTCTCTGTGTCAACCTAGCGTCAAACCCTCTAGCGATAGTGTCACTCCTCCAGTTGATCGATTTGTTGCCCAGGAACTTCGATTTTTGTCTCTTGGTCTCACACGCCAACTCCCAGCTTCTGCAATCGATTCCTTCAACAAATTTTTGGACTTCCTCTCGACTTCTGCGTGGCTCTGCGTTAGCCCCTCTAGCTCTGCGTTGCCACTGCTAGATCTCCCTCTGCCTTCTCTACTAAGTATTCTCCGACTAGGAAATATTTCCCTTCAGATACTATCCCTGCCCCTCACTACAAAAGCTCACTTCGAATTTCTCACTAACAGCTGCTCTGCTTCAGAAATTCGATCTTCTCAACTCTCTTTATGTGTTTTCCAAGTGACCCTCAAGTCTCCGTAAATAATCTCCTCGTTGACATTCAACGGCCCGGATTAGAAGCTAATCAATGGCTAAAGATCATTTCTGCTTGATCCTCATCTTCTTCTAGAAGTTACACCCATAGTTTATATTAATACCCTTTAATTATTTTATTTTCCTAAGATCATTTCTGCATGATCCTCGTCTTCTTCTAGAAGTTACACCCACAGTTTATATTAATACCCTTTAATTATTTTATTT
The DNA here is from genome assembly GCA_000404065.3 of Pinus taeda. Classification (NCBI taxonomy): domain Eukaryota; kingdom Viridiplantae; phylum Streptophyta; class Pinopsida; order Pinales; family Pinaceae; genus Pinus; species Pinus taeda. The sequence goes on from APFE030598625.1 coordinate 169,212, forward strand.
TCCTAAGTTCAGACTTAGGGTCCCATTAAAAATAATTAATTATTTTAATAAAATTGTTTCTAGGTGAAATTTCCCAAAACGATTTATGGGTTCTTTGGAATACATGTGCCTAAGCCTCCCTGCAAAATTTGAGACTTAGAGCACATCCGATGCTACCAGAAATCAACATATATAACATATCTTTGTCATTGAATCATACAAATTCTGTAACGCGTGGATCAAGCAATTGTAGCATTTGTCACCTCAGAACAACTCGGATCTTACAACAACATACTCATTGTAACATCAAGCAACTTTGAAGTTTTTAACATTCTTGGTATCTGACTCGGATCATTTTGAAGGAGAAGGCATGGATTACAGATATCAGTGTCCGATCTTTTTGGAACACAAGCAAGCAAGGTTCTCCAAATAATTTGAGTAAGGGGCAGACCTTAAAGCTTCTAAACTGTGTTCTTCAGATCTAATGAGTAGTAGAGGATTCAAACTTAGATCAAGTTTTAGAAGAAATGGAGAATGGAGGTCATTTTCATTTGCTTACCCTTTGATATCCTTGGAGAACTTGCCACAGAGCTCCCAAGTAGTTCATAAATTTGCTATAGGAGGCTCGCATAGAGAATATGCCAGTATCATGTCACCGGGAATTCACTTTCTTTAGAGAGACAATCCCTCATATCCATAAGCGTATCGATCTTGTTGTCGCACAAAGTGTCCAGGCACCGCAACAACGCTCAGAGTAAAGGGTTGTCACTCTAATCCTTACTCACTTCATTTAGACTCTCTCCTAGACAAGTCAAGGGGGGTAGTCCCTAGGGGTAAATGAATGAAGGAAACCTGTGGAACACAAGCTCTAGGAGACTTAAGGCTGAATAGCTTAATGAAAATGTGACAAGTTCTGATTAACTGAGATGAATAAGACACAACCACAAGATAGAAATAATTTTTAGACCAGTGCCTTAGATGTTCAATTAACCACGAACCTACTTGAAGAAACACAATCACGCTATTCAGAAGAAACAACGATCTTAACATAGTATAGCAGTGAAATTCCAAAAGATCTAAATACCATGAAGAACCATGAAATTCAAATGCTAGGCAATTCACAATCCTAGCATTTAAATGATTTTTCTTTAATGACCCAGATCTAGAATTTATCTTTTTCCTATAGTCAATCTTTAGATATCTTTAATTGCACTTGACAATAGAGAAATCAATATCACAAAATTTAAGATTTTACACTTAACATAAAAAAAGACACAAAGGAACTTTAGATTAGAATTTAATTATCCCTTAGGTAAATTTTTAATGTGCTATGCTTATATAGCAAATTTAATGTGGCAATTATTAAAAAAAAATTAATGTGACCAAAAAAAATAAAAATCAAAAGGACTTTAATAAATTAAAAATTTTAATGGGCCCTAAGGGATAAGAAAATTCTAATCTAAAGTTCATTGGTGTCTTTTTTTTCTGTTAAGTGTAAAATCTTAAATTTTGTGGTATTGAATTCTCTTTTGTCAAGTGTGATTAATGATATCTAAAGATTGACTATAGGAAAAAGATAAATTCTAGATCTGGGTCATTAAAGAAAAATCATTTAAATTCTAGGATTGTGAATTGCCTAGCATTTGAATTTCATGGTTCTTCATGGTATTTAGATCTTTCAGAATTTAACTGCTATACTATGTTAAGATCGTTGTTTCTTCTGATTAACTTGATTGTGTTTCTTCAAGTAGGTTTGTGGTTAATTGAACATCTAAGGCACTAGTCTAAAAATCATTTCTATCTTGTGGTTGTGTCTTATTCATCTCAATTAATCAGAACTTGTCTCATTTTCATTAAGCTATTCAGCCTTAAGTCTCTTAGAGCCTGTGTTCCACAGGTTTCCTTCATTCATTTACCCCTAGGGACTACCCCCCTTGACTTGTCCAGGAGAGAGTCTAAACAAAGTGAGTAAAGATTAGAGTGACAACCCTTACTCTAAGCGTTGTCGCGGTCCCTGGACACTTTGTGCGACAACATTTTTTGGCGTCGTTGCCGGGAACCAATTTATTAGACCTTGGCTTTGCCACATTCATCTTAATCATCTTTATCTTCTCAATTTGTCATCATTTCTTATCCCATCAATGCCACATTTTTTGGCGCCATTATATTTCTTCATCTTTTCATCACCTTATCTTTTTCCTCTCACTAATCCTTTCATCTTCTCTATCTGCACCTTTAGCACCTAGACATTTCGGTTAGTTTCTTGTTTGGGTGGTAACTCCACTTATTCATCCATTATTTCTCAGACAAGAAGCCCTCCCTGATATCCACCTGCTTCTCCCCGACTAACCTTTCGATTTTTGCCTTTTGGATCTTGGAGCTAGATTCATGTTCAAGTGGCGACTCCACTTCTTTCATTATTTTCAAGAATTTTCTGCTAGAAGCTCACTTCTTGTAGAACTATTGATTTTCTTGAGCAAGGATCTCTCTCTCTAGCATCCATTTGGCCCCTCCTTTTCCCTTTGAGCAAGACATCATGGACTTGTTCGCCCCTTGTAGCTTTGCTAACATTCAAGGTTATCCAAATGACCTTCCTAACAATGGCCTTGACTAGTTGCCTTCTTTCCAAGGAAATATTGTGGTTAGTGCTATGGCTCATCTAAAAGTTTTTAGCTCTTAGTTGGATAAATATGCTAGAGGTGCTGACTATAACCATGAAGATATGAAAATGAGCCTTTTTGTTCTTTCCTTAGAGGAAGATGCCTTGGATTGGTTTACAGAAAAGCCTGATAATTTGCTTAATTCATTGCAATCGACTATTAATGCCTTTAAGGACAAGTATGGAGACCAAAGAGAAGAAAGACATCTAGTTAAAGCTATCAACATCATAGAGAAGAAAGAAAATGAAACCGTAGAGGAATTTAATAAGAGGTTTAATGGTATTATTAAAGAATTACCTCAAGATTATCGACCTCTTGCCAGGGCTCTTTTGCATTTTTATGTTGATGCCTTTGATGCTGATACTTTTTATGAGTTGAGGCGAGCTAAAACTAATGATTATAAGGTTGCCCAGATTTTCGCTAAGGAAATTGAAAAGGATAAGAAAGCATCTGGGAAGATTGAAATTTCAAGTTTTGATGAGGGTCCAAGTAAATCGAAAGAATCCAATGAATCTGATGATGACCCTATGCAGATACTGATGCAGAAACTTGAAAGGATGGAACTTAATCAAACAAAGTTAATAGCTAATCATGCTAAGGAAATGAGTGTCATGCAGGCTAGGTTGGTCCAAATGGAAAGATCTCAAGCACAGAGTTTCCAACCTAGAAATAATAATGTCTAGCAGAAGAAAGACCCATCTAATGAGCAAATACCAACAAATCCACTTAAGTTTGCCAATCTTGTGGATGATGCTCTGCCTTATTAGAGGGCTTGTAATGCTCTTCATGAAGAGGCTACTTGCCATGTTGTCAAAAGAATCATAGATAGTAGAATGGCACGGGCGAGCAATCAAATTAATGTTGTTGGTAAGGAATATCATGTGTCTATAGAAGATCATGAACATCCTCAGACGATTAAGGACATACAACTCAATTACACACAAATGATTTTGAACATGGAAGTTACCCAGATCAATCTTCAAAATAGGATAGAGGTCGTGGAAGCAAGTCATGACAAAGAAAGGACTTCCATGCAAAACTATTTACTTGTCATGAGAGAAACACATGTTAAGGAAATGGAAACCATGAAAGCTAATCATGACAGAGAAATGAGCTCTATGCAAAATTTCTTGATGACAATAAAAGCAGATAATGACAAAGTAGTAAAAGATATGGAAGCTGGTCAGAAATGTCTTCAGAATAAGTTATTGACCATGGAAGAAAACCATGCCAAGGAAGTCAATGCTATGAAGGTTGAACACTCTAACCAGATGGATGCCATAAAATTTGAAAAGATCACTCTTCAGAATAAGTTGCAAGTAATGGAAAAGATACAGGTACAGGAATTTCAGCATGGGTCAGAGGAAGAAAGAAACAAGGAAACGTCAACAGATCACAAGCCTACCTGTCTGCTGCAGCAAGCTCCATCTTATTATGAGGTCATTTGTTCCATTGAAAAGTGGTTAATTGAAGGTGACCATGATAAAATGGAAATTGATAAGAATCAGGTTGATGCTTGCATAGTTGATCCACCAGTCATAACAAATTAGGTTCATGAAAATAAAAAAGCGCAGGTCACAAAAGTCTTAAACATTCCAAATTTTTCATATGAGCTTTTTTCGAATCAAGAAGGAAGTTGTGCGCTGACCACATCATCATCAACATCAAGTCCTAACGAAAGCAAACGTACAAAGCGAAAGAGAAGAAGGAAGAGGTTTGATACATCTGATGGCCAAAAACAAATCGATTTTCGGATAAGACATAGTCCTACGATATGCAGGATTGGGCATGGCACATCTGAAAAACAACCCACAAATTTCCCAGAAAGCAGGCAAATGCTCAACATGCACTACATGGAACGCATCTGATGCCATGGGGCATCCTTTGTATTGTATTCCTAACCCTACACCCGTTTATTTCAGTATTTTATTTTGTAGGTAGATTTTTGTTTTTCATGTTATTAAGATAGTTAATAAATGAAGAGCTTATATCTTTCCTGTGCTTAATGTTATATGATGATTTTTGGAAGGACGCTACTTATGTTATCTTGTGTGTTGCGTGGATGCAGATTTTGGATTCTCATATTCCTCTGGTGCAGCAATGTGTCCCCAAGTAGAGTCAAATGCTGGCCACTACATGTCAACGACCCATAGCAGTAAACCCCCTTTTTTTACAAAACGGATAGCGCCTGATCGATGTGTTTGTGCCGTCCAACTATCATCATTATCCTAACTTCCAATATGTTTTGTAAACCCATTCTACATGTGTATAATGTAAATAATCTCAGCAGACCCATGTCATGTATGTAACAACCTGGGTAAACCTACCTTTCTAGTGACGATTTCCATTCTATGAGATTTTTCATCTCACCGATTCATTTTCAAATAATCAGCAGAGCTTTTCCCTCCAGTCTTACCACAAAGCTAGAATGGAATTTGTCACTAGGATCTTAGGCGAGTCCTAGTCTTCTAGATCGAGTCTATGTAAAAGTAATTTGGGAATAATCCTAACTATTTGGTTAGGTTATTTTATTACAAATTGTTTGGTCTGTTGGATTATATTTGTGTCAAAAAAATGGATAGTTTGTGAGGGTCATTACAAATGGGTTTTCCCCCTTATGATGTAAAAAATATGAAAATCACGATGTAAAGTCTCTTGAGGGTTGGAAAAATAATTTATCCCCTTGTAGATTAATTAATTAAATTTTCTGGTCAAAGATTAATTAAAATCTTAAACTAGGAATTTAATTAATTTTAGGTTTTAGGTAAATTTAAATTCTCCAAAGACAAAATTCGTCGGTCCTAAAAAAATAAATTTTAAAAGGTCCCGAGACTAAGGTAAATTAATTATTTTGCTAAATTTTAAACCTTTGAACCCTGGGGGTTAAGTCAAAGTCAATTTTTTTGGGAAATAAACTCACAAAATTCTATTTCTGAGTTAATTAAAATGCATTTAAATAAAAATTTCGAATTTCTTCAATATTTAAATATTTTGACAGTTGAGATTAAAAGAAACTTTAATCGTCATCAATGGTCGAGATTGCTTTGACGAGGATCACTCGAACTAGCCGTTGAAGGATTTATCTTTAAATATGAGGTCATTTGTCAGTCGATCTATCCGATCTCCGAGTCTTGTGCTTAGCAAGAAGCTCTTGTGTAATCTTTTTCTAGATAATAAAGAAAGACTTTGGGGTTAAATTCTGTTGGTGTTACTCTTCATGGGAATACTGTAAGATGTGTTGTTTTCATGCATAATTTTTTCTAAAGCCATTAATGATAACTTCTGAAGAGTGATTTGAGTACAGGTATCTTGCTCAGTCGTTGGAGTTTGAATAACAATTTAAATTTTGAACGTAATAGCAGGTATCTCTATTTGTCTAAATTTTATTATTATTTTCTCGCTCTATTTTTTATGGCTAGATTGAGTTTTGCAGGGAAATCTTGATTTTAGATCCTCGGGCGTTAAGGGAAGTTTTCAATTGGACTAGCCAACTCCCGATCCGTATTTCCTGAAGAGCCCAGCTAAATTAGCTCCGGGCTTATCATAAGATTTTGTTGGTGATGCACGAAGGGTTTCGAGCTAGCAACTCTTCCTTATAAAATAAACAAAAAAAAAAAAAAAAAAAAAAAAAAAAAAAAAAAAAAAAAATTGTGTGCAGCATAATGATAGATGTGGCTAATTAGAGACTTCGGTTTGTACTTATTGTAATTTCCTAATGTGGGTTTTTTTGGGGGGATTTTCAATTTTATTTGTACATCTAGTTTTTGGGTGTTTTGTTTTGTTGTTGCAGGTGCAGATCTGAAGGATAATTTTCATTTGAAGCTAGATCTAGGCCCTGGAGAGTAAGATTTGGCCTCAATATCATTTTGCAGGGGCATTATTCCCAATTTTTTCCAGTTTGAGGGTTTCAAAATTCAGATCTCGGGATTTTATAAGCGTTTCAAGGACAAATCTGAAGCAAAGGAATATATCATTTTAATCAAAAATTTCTGGGAAATTTTCTTAAGGTTTTTAGGCTACCATTTTCGGCTGCCCAATTATTTTTTCTCTCTGAATAAAAATTTTGAATGTCTCTGATGCCTAGGGTTTCCTCATTTCTGTGTTTTTCCTTTTCTTTCTTCCTCCTACAACCTTCTTTTCCCCCTGCGTTTTTTATCAGCTCCTTTCCAACCTCTCTCCTCTACTTCACACTACCATCTGCGTCCTCTTCTCTTCTTTTTTCTTTTCCTTAACCCGCAGCCCTTTCTTCTTGCTTTGCATTTTTTCTATTTCCTGCTCTCCCCCTCCCTCGAGCTGCAAAACCCCTCTCATTCGTCCTCCTTGTTGCGCTGCCCTCGACCTTTGCAACCTTCATCGATGTCCCTTTTCCTCTTCATGTGTTTTTTTTCTTCTTATAATTCCTCGTTGCTTCCTTCGCGTAGCTCCCTCATCGTTGTTAGAAACTCCTTCCTCGTTGTTGTCGTTGCTCTCCCTCTCGAAATCCTTGCTCCCTCGAAGCTCCATCCTTCGCCATCAACTTGCAAAACCTCTCCTTCGCTGTCATTCGAAAGCCCCAGCTTCGTTTTCTCCATCTCTGCCTCGCATCCCTCAGTTTCCCACTACTCCATTTCCCTCAACCTGTAATCGAACTTCTCTTCCATCCTCCTCTGCGTTCCTCAACTTCTCCTTTGGCAGTGCCGCCTCTCCTTTTCGACTTGCAAGCAAACAAAACAATTATAGATCCCATTTAGGAAAATATGTCCTCTTGACAGTCAGTACAAAAGGATTTCGGCCCTTCTCCTGTAGTCACATAAATGCTTCAAATTATTTTCCAAGTAAGAGGCTTAGAACTCTACTATTGCTTGGACTAGAACCTCAGACCTTCATAATGTTATAGAATAGAAATTCGGAGGTCTGAAATTGTAGGGTAATAGTATAGGCCTATACAGAGAATTTCGATTGTCCCTCCATAGAAGTACCCTTCTCAAACTCAAATTGATCTTGGCTTATAACTAGGCTATACTGCTCTTGAATCCAACTTCGCTCTGAAACCATGTTGAAATTCTGGTGTGGCTAGGACTAGAATAGTTTTTCACAATTGATAATTACTTCTATTGATACAAACAATTCTTTCTTTATCCTTTAATCAACAAGTAGCTATACATGAAAAACTTCAACCATTAATTCTTCAACAAGAGCAATAAATAGAGATCTCAGTAGACAATAAACAATAGACAGTAAGCAAGAGACAACAAACACAAAGATTAGGGTCACGGCTAAGGCAAAACCCACAAGGGGAAACCCAAAAATTCTTTCCTTATGAGGGAGAGATTTTGTCCATCAATAGTACATCAGAATGTTCTAACAAATCCAAAATAGGCAACAATGAAATACCAATCAAGGTCTGCACATAGGAGAGATAATCCACTTTTGTCCAATGAATAAGGTCTATATAAAGAAGTAGAAACTTAAGCTCGTAGCTACTGAAGTATTAGGCCGACAATACCACAGAAGTCACCACAGAAATGTCAACAAAGTGCCAAAGATTTGGCCCAATAATTGCAGTTAAAATCCTCAGTCAACTTCGGGTCAACGTCACATTAAAGGTGTGAAGTTACAATTAGCAAAAGTATCCACATCCCTGATGTTTTCGGTCTTCTAGATGATAGGATGGTAGCCCAAATAGAAATAAAATGCCCAAAACAACATTCAATTAACTTCAGTCCAATGAAATAGGTCAACGCAAATCAAGAAATCCTTTCTTCTCCCTCACACGTGTGGTGTCTCCTTCCTGTGATTGCAGATTGATCTTGTGAAATTGTGGTGATCAAATGAGAGCCAGCGAGCACTTCTATATAGGCGTCATGAGAGGGCTAATTAGCCCTAGTAGGCTGACATGAAGACCTTCTTGGAGCCAACTTGTACGCCTTAGTTGGACCGACTTGTAGGTGTTCAAAAAATTTATTTCTTCTCCACGTTTGTAATGAAAAATGTCAACCATAGCCACATTATTTTTTAACATGGATGACAAGTTCATAATTTTGGTGGTTGAATTTGCAAATTATTGAAGGAATATCCAAGCCACATTAATCTTCATCCTGGAGGCCGAATTGTAATTGCAAAAGTAGGGTCGAGTACATCACTAAAAGGGACCGAGTTTCCCTTCTCTTCAGAGGTCGGAAGCCGAGTTTCACTTGTTAGAAGGCCAAATCATTGTTTCAGCTATCTTCACTTCAAGAGATCGATTTGATTAATTGAGAGGCTGACTATCTAGAAGTTGAATTCAGGAGTTTGGGTTATTTAATTTGAAGGTAGATTTTTTTTTTAATTGCTATGCCAACGTTTTGGGTCAAATCTTTGCAAGATTGGCTTATTAAATCACCAGGTCCGAGCCAATATTCAGTGTAATCACAGTGTTCTCTAAGAAAAACACCGTTTCTTATTTCATGCCTATTGAACATTCAAATTGCTTTTGAAGTTTTGTCAACCATTCCATGTTCAGAGTACATTTCAGAGCATCTCACCAGTGTCAGAACATCCAGAATTTCAGAATTCGTCATCATCATTCAGCTTTTGGTCATCATTTTGTATTTCAAATTTTGCAGCCCTGCGGGGATATTGTAAAAATGATTCTAGTATGATGAAAAATGAGTCATGTAACACATCTAGGTAGCTTAAGATTTTGCTAGAGAGTTTTCACTCTGCGGAGTTTTTGTTCCTTGGCTAATTATTTGTGTTTCTCAACACTAAATAATTAGTTGAATTTTTCTCGCAAGTATCCCCCAAAGATGGAGTGAGGCTTGATGGTAAAGTATTAGGTGAGTCCTAATGTCTAGAGTTAATGTTAATTGCCATATCAAATCATCTCTAAAGTTTCGCAAATTCTGTTTGTGCCAAAGTGTCATTTTTAATTATTAAAAATTTCCCACTGGTCTGGATTTTTAATAACTATTTGATGTAATGGGGAGGCAGGAGCGGGAGGGGTTATCTTTCGCCTCAACAAAGAAAAAGAGACTCAATTCACTTGGGGTTTAGGAATTGCTACAAACACTTAGGCAGAGTGTCTTGTGTTGTGGCATGGGTTTGGAATTGGCCTTCTCTAAAGGACTTCGGCAATTATTAATTTTTGTTGACTCCAAAATAGTAATTCAACAGGTTATAAATTATCGAAGAAATGGTGACCCAACTCTTCCTCCTATATTACACCAAATTAAGTTGTTGGTGGACAAATTCAACTTAATTGATTTCTATCACATTAGAAGAACTCTTAATGAAGTAGTTGATTCCTTGGCCAACCAAGGCGTTTAGTTAAATCATGGAGAAATAATATTTGATGAAGGAAATAAAACTATCAAACTAATCCCTTAATCATATCAAGTCCCATCATTAAATCTCTTGAACCGAGGTGTATTAAGCATAGAATATGATTTCGGACTAAGGCATTAAACTCTCTGATGGATAATCGAGACTTCATCATAAATGTAAGGATGCAGAGGCTCTTGGTAAACTTGTAGAATCGCATCATAAAGGACATATGGGAAGGCAGCATCACCTTGGGAAGGACATCAAACAGATGGAGCGAGGATAATTTTAAATGCATTTCAATTCAAATGTGAGATCTATCAATCTGCGAGGTTAGATTTCAGTCTGGCGGTGCATCCCTCTACTAATTTGGTTGGATTGCTTCGCATTTCATAATGGCTTATGCATCTCAAGCTATGGTGCCACAAGCAGTCTTTAATGTGGCTTGGAGCAGAACCAAGGCAAGTGGGGAAGGTGCATCAATATTTATAGGTTCCCTGGGAGAGACTGGCAGTGATGAGCAAGAAATTGCAATAATTTGTCGAATTTGTCATCGTCTTCAGATCAATCTAGAGGCTATGGAATGAAAACTGAGGGATGGCGAGGAGGATCTTGGTTTGGCTCTTGCTAGAATTGAAGGCAAGTTGACTTTATTATCTCTTTGATCATGCGCCATGCGGAGATAATCACGACTGAAGCCAGGGTGCAAAATGAGCTTGTGACTTGGCATATGGGGATATTGGAGCTTAAGCTGGACCATCTTCCGCTGGCCACGAAATGATTGAATTTTGAATGGGAAATCCAGTGAGAGCTATGGAAAGGGAAGATGATGAAGAGCCCAATCCAGCAAATGAGGGCAGTGAGGAGCAGCTAGAGTCAAAAACGTAGTTTGAAGCTGAATGTGAAGATGTTCCACAAAGCATTCCAGAACAAGTTGACAAGGACGAAAATGGCACTCGAGGTGCCCAGGTCTCAGAGAATATATAGTCTTTCATTTAATTTAATCCTTTTGTTATGTTATGCAAATATGTAGTTATTAGTGGAATTTTTTGGAGGATATATGGAATTCATCTTTTTAGTACTGTAATAGGCAATCCGGGGAATGTAATGAAGGTTATGGGTGGAAATTTTGGACAGATGTAACAGGCCTTTTGAATCATGCTATAAGAGGCCCTGGCCTTCAAACCAGGTTTATATAATGCAATGAATACCTGTTTCCTTTAAAAATAATAATAATAATAATAATTTGATGTAAAATGTAATAAGTGTTGTCTATAGAAGTTGTAGTGGGTATGAGTAATCAAAATTAGACATCTACAACTCAACTTTCTATGTAGACACACTTTCAGGGTGGAAAAATATGTCTTTACCCCTCAAAAACCCAGTTTTCTAATATTTGGCAAAAATTGGCAAATAATTAGCCAAAAATTAGGCAGAAAATAAAATGAGAGAAAAATCAAAATTTTCTCAAGGTGAAAATATCAAAAAATGAGATGGAAATTCCCAACTATTAAAGTCAAGTCAAAATTTTGCGGGAATTCCATTTACCAAGAAGAAATGGCCCAAGGAAAAATTTGATGGTCTAGAAAAAAAGACCCATGACACAGCAAAATCAAATTTTTAAAAGGATGGTCCGGGATTGTTATTTTGAATGAGAGATTCTCGAGGCGAAAAATGAAGACAAATATTTGAGTGGTCCAAACCACTCGATGATCAAAGTTTTGGTCAATCCAACTCCTCCCTCAAGGCAAACGAATTCTCTCCTCAAGATTTGTGTAGCTCATCAAGGGGCAGTTTATTTCACTTGGATCAAGCTGTTTGCTCCATGGATCTAGTCGTTTGCTTAAGAGATCTAGCCATTTTCACTTGGAAAGGCTCCTCTCTCTCATATTTTCTATAAATTGAACCTTTGCTCTCTCATTGTAAGAATCATGTAATCAAGCTCTTGGCTCTGGGAGCTCTACTAGACTATGTACTAAATATTTTTGGATAAGGGGCAATTTTTTGTGGTGTTATTCTTCTATGACTATGGTAATATCTTTCAAAATTTGTTCTTAATGCTCTACTGGTGTTAATTGATTTTTGTTAGTTCACTTGCCATGCTCTAGATCTATTGATGTATAGGTATCTTGCATTGATATTTGAATTAGATAACTACTCTAGATCTAGATGTTGAAATATGTAACTAGGTTCGGTCTTCATAATGACATATGTAATCATGATTTTACGTATGTGATGTAAAGAGAAAATAAATTTATTTTTATTGTTCTTGAGAAATGGGTTTCATGCTTAAGGGAAATTTATTTTTAGGTCAAGCACCCATTGAGTGCTTCTAGGGCTTGTCATTTAATCTACAAATCAATTGAGTCATTGTCATGTATTGAAGACCCATTTGGGCATGTTACATATTGTAAAGAAAACGTATTTGAGTCAAAGTAGAGTCAAAAGACCCTCCAAGACCTCGTCATGATGCAAAGATCAAGTCAGCCTTCACAAGTGGACTAGTCGGCCTAAAGGAAGCAATTAGACCTAGTAGGAGACCTATATATGAAGGAGACTTCGACCACACTTGGAAAACACACTCACTACACACAAGTTTGATCAAGGAAGAGCAAAGGGTGCGAAGAAGAGAAGGACAAGATGAAGAAAAGAAGAGCGAGATTTTTGGATTGTTTTTGGGCTACTACTCTTCACACGTGTGAAGAAACTAGGTCATCTATTACAGCAACGAAAGCTAAATTGCAGAAGTAAAATCAGGGCAAGGTTTCGGGGGAGCAGGTTCCCCCCCCCCTCCCTCAAATCGCTCTCAGAGCATGCTCCGAGCGGGAGCACACTCCCACAAAAACAATTTCGCTCCTTAGTTTTTTCATAAAAAAATTGTCACAAAGATGTTCCAAACGCAAATTTGTTTCAAAGAAACAAGATTTTTTTAGTAGGGTAGCCTAATATTCAAGCTTATGTCCCTAGTATTGATATGCAATTCATGGTAATAATAAATTCTTAAAGTCTCATGTATCTTTCATTTTCATCCTTTAGTTTAAATTTTTAACATTACCATGAAATGACTCAGGGTGTTTGAAAGTGATTTTGACCTCATTGGATTTCATATAAAGAAAGTAGAATTTTAGATCTCACTCAAAATCCAGCAGACTTATCAGTTTTTTTGGATTTCAAGATTGGGGGGATTGCAATGTTTCCATTGGATTTTGTCATGTACTAAGGTATGGGATTCGTATTTAATCAAGAGCACCAAGCCCTTACTGTACCAGGATGTTAGTGACATTGGTTGTTGAACTACTCTATCATGATCCTACTAAAAATGTACCCATTACTCAAACACAATCTTGACTTGACATGCTATAGTTTTTCTATCTTATGTTAATTTCTTAGAAGGTGATATTAATGACAAGGATCCTAAGATAGGCAAATGATTTTGATGATATGTACCTCTTTGTTGTAGCATGATTTTTTTGGATGTTAGAGGCCATCTAGAATCTATTTGCTGATGTATTTTCGATTCAGAGATGGATTGCACATGATGTTATTTTGGTTATGTGCACCCTTACATGTTTATATAAATGAGAAATTGTAACTTGTGGACGTGGTTGATGAAGATTATAACTTCTAAATGATTGATGTTATATCGTTTAATCCAGGTTTTTATGCTTTTTATATCTAATTTCATCATTGTACATGCTTTTGTTGACATATATGCATCAAAATATATATATAACATAAAAATTCGCTCCCAACCCAGGAGATTTTGAAAATGTCGCTCCCAAGTAACCTTGAGTTAGGGTATAAAATTGTTGTCCTTTGCAAGCCGACTTTTCAAGAAGAAAAAACCAATGTTGCATTAATCATTATCGGGATAATATCAGTGCGAGGAAAAAATCGGAAGAAAACTACAAAAAAAAAAAAAAAAAAAAATAATAATTATCGGGAAATAATCGGAAAAAAATCATTTGGTACAAAAAAAATCATAATTATCGGGAAATAATCGGAAAAAAATCATTTGGTACAAAAATATTCATTTTTTTTCATTTTTTTCAATTTTTTTAATATCTAAACCATCTACAACATAAAATAAATACATTGACACATAAATATGATAAAAGAACTAATATATAATATGTTTAATATCATTTCTAGTGCTAAAATCACACATAACATTGAATCATGTCTTGAATAGTAAGTCGTAACTCCTGAGTCCCAACTCAGCCTCAAAATATCAACAAAAAATATAATAATGTATCTCATCATGTCATAATGTCATATACAATAAAATGAAGAAAATAACTAAAGTTTAATCCTATTGATTTCCTCTGCCCCTCTTTCGAGAAAATGCCACAGCTTTCCCTTTCCCTCTAGATGTAGATGCTGGTGCTGGTGGAGTTGGCAGTGGAGTCTGTTGTGCTCTAGAAGCTGAAGAACTAGAAGTAGGAGCTATAGGAGGTAGACCAAGTCCTCTACTGGTGGCAAGGGTAACCCCGCAGGTGGTGTCACCTGGAAACATTACAATCTCCCAATCCTGAAATCCTGAAAAACTGATAAGTCTGCTGGACTTTGAATGAAATCTAAAATTCTACTTTCTCCATATGAAATCCAATGAGGCCGGAACCATTCTCAAACATCCTAAGTCATTTCATGGTAATGTTAAAAATTTAAGTAAAAGGATGAAAATGAAGATTAAGGAGAATGTCACTTTTACTTTAAGAATTTAACATTACCATGATAGCATATCAATACTACGGCCTAGACTTGATCTTTAAGTTGCCCCACTCAAAAATTATTTGTTTCTTTCAAAAAAAATTACATTTCGAACATTTAGCATCCCTTATAAAACCGCGTTGCCCCTACCCTCGACGATAAATTAGGAAAAAATCGCAAATTTTTTCGAAAAAATCACGTACAAAAAAAACATGAGTATTACTCGTGATAATATCGGCTTCAGGAAAAAATCGCGATAAAGCAATAATATCACGATAATATCGGCTTCGGGAAAAAATCGTGATAAAGCAATAATATCGCGATTTTAACAACACTGGAAAAAACCAATCCAAGCAAAGGTGAAAAGAGAAGGGAATCATCATTTCTTCCACACGTGCAAGGGCTAGGGTTTCTGCAGAAGAAACTACTAAAGGACGAAGTTGCAAAAGAATCTATTGGGGGGTCGAAGTTGCAGAAGAATCTGCTGGGAAGTTGAAGTTGTAGAAGAAACTACTCAGGGTCGAAATTGCAAAAGTTGTTGAGGTCAAAGTTCCTGGAAGGAAAGATTTGACTTGATCTTGGAGGGGTCTTGGTCAAGGGTCATAGGTCTTGGAATTCATCAATTGAAGTTTTATAAGAAGAGAAGAATTATTGTGGGTTTTCCTCTCAAAAGGAGAGGTTTTGGCCCTGGTTGATCGCCTACATCTTGTGTCCTCTTGTCTCATTGTTCTTTATGATTTGGGAGTTGTTTGATGATATGAACACTAAATATAATCAACAGAAAGAATAAGCTAATTAAGTTAAGTAAAAAGACATCACAACCAATTATAAAAAGAAGAGAAATCACCTAATCTAGCTACCCTAGATTTCTAAACATGGTATCAGAGCTAGGGTGACCACATCGAAGAAAGGTGGCTTGTGGAAAGGTTAATCAAAAGGAATCAAAAACGACATCGAACCATAAAGAAAGGATACATAAGGAACAAGCAATCCAAACAAGAAGGACCATTCATCACATCTCAAAGAGAAGAAGACCACAAAACCCTAGCTAATACGAAGAAGGTTTCTACACTTGGAGCATTCTTGAGAAGCTTACACATTTTTCAATCATCATCACAAATAAAGGATCTCAAGGACCCTAGCCCCACTCAAAGAAGAACTACACAGTGAAGCATCTTAAAGTCTCTATATCCAAGGGAAGTAGGAAGAAGCACTACCATCATCATCAAGGAATCAAGGTGATCTCCCTCTTCTTGAGTCAAGGATCAATATCGAAGCATACTTGAAGGAAGACATCTTTTATTATGAACATCATCAAGAAAGGCATCAAGTTGAAGATTTCATCATGTAGGAGTATCTTCACTTGACAAGTAAGTATCTTTATATCTATGTCCAGATCTATCAAAATGACTTCATTTTGCAAGGAGAGCAACAACTTGGTTGGATCATCAAACTTTTTTGCATGGAAAAAGAGGACAGATTTGATCCTCGTAGAAAATGAAGTCATTGGACATGTTAATGGTTCAATCACTAAAACTCCAAAGGAAGAACTTCAAGCTCAAGCTAAGAATATGAAAGGGGAAATAAGGTCTCAAAGGATCCTTATAGAATCCATCAAGGATCCCCTCATACCTTATGTACCAAAGTTGGAGACATCAAAAGAAATCTACGAGAAATTAGTAGAATTGTTTTCCATAAGCACTACTAGAGAAGCCAAATTTTTAGGAATCGAGCTATATAAGCTGAAGATATCAAAGGAAGGAATAGCCTCATATCTTATGAAGGTGTCAGAAATAACAAACCAGTTGCAGGAGTTGGGGGAAATAATGTCCGATAAAGAAATGACCACCGTGGTACTCAATGCACTACCTGATGAATGGGGCAACTTCGTATCAAGCATCTATGGAAAGAAGGAAGCCACTCCATTCAATGAACTCTAGTCATTATGTAAGATTAAAGAAACCAGGTTGAAGGCAAAAAGTGATGTGGCATCAAATGGAAAAGTTCAAGCATCCACTGCCATGGCTAAGAGAAAAGGAAAGTTTGGGAAAAAGAAGAAGATCAATATGTCAAAGATCCAATGCTATGGCTATCAAGAATATGGGCATTGTTACCACTCAAACTAGCAGGGGTCCTAGAAGGGGATCCTAGAGGGGCAACTGCTAGGTCAAGGGAAACAATGGAGCAATAGCCCATTGTCACCTCGGCTAAAGCTTTCTACTCTTTATGGACTTTTATCGATGGAAGGAGACCTGGTATGAAGGGAATCACCTAGATAAATGGGTCAATAAAGAGAAAAGAGTAATTCCTACAAAGGCCTATTCACAAGAGAGGCTCAATATATGGCTTGCTTGCCGAAGAGGCAAGATGAAAGCCTCTCTAAGAAGGGCCAAGAGGGTCTTAGGGGCTAGGTTTTGGGAATCATACTTATTAAGGAGGGACCTAGTCCTAAAAACCCTTATGAAGAATTGGTTTCTGAATGGTTTTTGTAGAATTACCTTCCAAAAGTTATGGGACCACACGAGACCAAGTGGACCCACAATTCGGTCAAGGGGGTAGAATTGATCAATAAAGGGTATGCTTGACCTAATTGAGGAGGAGAAGGAGATCAAAGGAAGAATATTCAACAATCTCAACGCAATGATCTCAATGAGGACACTAGCCAAGGGAATCAAGGGGCAAGATTCGATCTCGGAGCTAGGGTTTGAAATATCCCAAGATCCCACTGTCGGAATGGATTCAAAATTTGGGGGCCCCTAGGAGACACAACAACGCAGTAGAGGCTAGGAGATCGAATTTTTTTGATGGAAAGTTTGTGAGAAATGTGATGCCCTAGGTCCCCTATGGAGATTAGGCCTAGAAGAACAGGCGAGAGGTGATAAAGAGTATGATTTATGGTGATCACCTATGGAAGACCAGTGCCTATTCCTTTGGGAGAAATGGAATCAAGAAGATTCCAATGATTAGTTGGGTTTCATTCAGTCAAGGAGGCCTCTAAAACAATTTCACATGGCAATTAGGGCATGAGGAAAATTGCTTCAAGGTCTTTATACTTCAATCTACAATATGTGATGACTTATCAAGATAAAATTCAATGAAATATCTCTAGGAACATTCACTTATTCAAACATGGCCCATAACATGATGCAACACTAACAAAATACAAATTTATACCCTCTCACCAAAGAAAAGCAGCAAAATTTCGGTCTAGTATAGCAAAAATCCCAGCAGCATTTATGTGACATAGAAAAGAATGACAAAATAGCATTAAAAGAGCACTTAGATGTGAGAACAAGTATATCCAATCATCATCATATGCCAATATAGAAGCACCAAAACAAAAATGAAGATATCCAAACATCAAAATTCATCCATCCATCCAATTTCGTCCTTCAAAGAGAATAGCGAAAATCTCACAAGAGAATATGATCGATCCAAGTGATGATAAGAGAATGAATCAACTCATCATCTATTTATACAATGTCTAATGAATTCAATTTAGCTTACTTTGGTCTAATTTAGCCCCTAGAATAAAATAATGTGCAAAATAACAAGTACTTTTGATAACAAGCCCACAAAACTAGCTCAATAACAAAGAAGTAAGCTCTCAAGAGGGTCGAATGATCAATAACATGTGTCGTTGGGCTTTAGAGGAGGCTTAATGAAGTCCATAGGTGCCATAATGTGAAATCGGACTCCAAAAATAGTGGACAAGGGGTTGGCTTCTTGTTCTTCAAGTAATAAACATGTGGTGCTCCCAAATGGATGTGGGGGCACACAAATATTCTCATGGGTCTCCAAACAGACCGAAGATGTCTATAGACCATTTGCAAGGGCTAGGATGATGATATGAGTGATGCCAAATCATCATATAGATCTTGGACTTTCTGCCAAGTGTATAGTGCAACTGTGGAGCCAGTTGGGCATGGCGAACTAGGTGCATCTTCCTTGTCCAATAGGTGAACCACAAGCAATCTCTGAATGACTTCAGGGATCCATGGAATGTTGTCTGCTGTTGTGGAGGCCCCTGGCTCTCTACACACACTCTACATGTGCCAGTGTAGCTCTCTAGAGGGTTAGGACCCTGTATAGGGAGACCAAACCCAAAATGGAGACCATCTGTAATCCTCCATAAGATCCAATGTGTCCCCTTGCCCTCCAGTACACCAAGTCATTAAAGAAATCAAGTAAAAGAGTTTACAAACCATGGAAAACAGGTGGGCACTTCATAATGGCATACCCTTCCATAGTGGGCTTTGGCATGTGCAAATGTCTCCAAGCTCAGGGGGGGGTTAACCAAGCACCCTATTAGGTGGTTTCTGCTTCTAAAGGGGATGACATGTCCATGGTACATCCTTCAAAGGGTGGTGGCATGTGATAAAGTGATAGAACGGAGTAGGAGATGAAGGTGAAAACCTGGGTCACATGCCATGGTACAAAGGTAGTTAATGAAAGGAAGCCCATACTTGGGTAAATGATGTGTAGGAGGGAGAAATCGTGGTACATGAGTTGTCCCAACCTTGATTTTTCCACCCTTCTTTATATGCCTTTTGCCTTTTATGATTTACCTTTGATTAACTCGTCGGGGCCCAAGGGAATGAGAGCATGATGTGTCAATTACAGCAGTGGATACCCTTTTTAAGATGGGGCAGTACATCGCCCACGAGGGGTTTGGGACAATCATGGGTTCCTAAATGATAGAGGAGGCTCATCTAGGGCCTATAGGAACCAAGGTGATGTCATGGAAGGGGGTAGAGCTCATGTATTGCCTTTTGCCCACGTGCCAAATGTGTTTGTCCCAGCCATCTTTTGCATTTTGTGGTACAATTTCCTGTTGAATGTGGCCAATTGTGCTTTTTCTTTTCTTTTCTTTTGCATCAACCTCCCTGCATCGTTCCAGACCCAACCCAAGGTGTTGGCATAGGGAAGGAGGTGCCTAACCCTTTGTGGACCCAGTGGAGGAATGTGGACCCAGGTGGGAGGAGTGATGAATGGGATTATAATGAGCGGAAGTAAGGTGATATATGTGGATTGGGGAGTGATCACCTATGGAAGACCAGTGCCTATTCCTTTAGGAGAAATGGAGTCAAGAAGATTCCAATGATTAGGATGGTTTCATTCAATCAAGGAGGCCTCTAGAACAATTCCACATGGCAATTAGGGCATGAGGAAAACTGCTTCAAGGTCTTTATACTTCAATGTACAATATGTGATGACTTATCAAAATAAATTTCAATGAAATATCTCTAGGAACATTCACTTATTCAAACATGGTCCATAACATGATGCAACGCTAATATAAGAAAAATTTATACCCTTTCACCAAAGAAAAGCAGCAAAATTTGGGCCTAGTATAGCAAAAATGCCAGCATCATTTATGTGACATAGAAAAAAATGACAAAATAGCATTAAAAGAGAACTTACATGTGAGAACAAGTATATTCAATCATCATCATATGCCAATATAGAAGCTCCAAGACAAAAAAGAAGATATCCAAACATCAAAATTCATCCATCCATCCAATTTCGTCCTTCAAAGAGAATAGCGAAAATCTCACATGAAAATATGATCAAATCCAAGTGATGATGAGAGAATGAATCAACTCATCATCTATTTATACAATGTCTAATGAATTCAATTTAGCTTACTCTGGCCTAATTTAACCCCTAAAATAAAATAATGTGCAAAATAACAAGTACGTTTGGTGACAAGCCCACCAAACTAGCTCAATAACAAAGGGGTAAGCCTCTCAAGAGGGTCGAATGATTAATAACATATGTCGTTGGGCCTTAGAGGAGGCCTAAGGAAGTCCATAGGTGCCATAATGTGAAATAGGACTCCAAACATAGTCGACAAGGGGTTGGCCCCTTGTTCTTCAAGTAATCAACATGTGGTGCTCCCAAATGGATGTGGGGGTACACAAACGTCCTCATGGGTCTTCAAATAGATCGAAGATGCCTATAGACCATCTGCAAGGGCTAGGATGATTATATAAGTGATGCCACATCATCATATAGATCTTGGACCATCTGCCAAGTGTATAGTGCAACTGTGGAGCCGATTGGGCATGGTGAACTAGGTGCATCTTCCTTGTCCAACACGCGAACCACAATCAATATTTGAATGACTCTGGGGATCCATGGAATGTTGCCTGCTGTTGTGGAGGCCCATGGCTCTCTACACACCCTACATTTGCCAATGTAGCCCTCTGGAGGGTTAGGACCCCATATAGGGGGATCAAACCCAAAATGGAAACCATCTGTAATCTTGCATAAGATCCAATGTGTTCCTTTGCCCTCCAGTACACCAAGTCATTAAAGAAATCAAGTAAAAGAGTTTACAAACCATGGAAAACAGGTGGGCACTTCATAATAGCATGCCCTTCCATAGTGGGCTTTGGCATGTACAAATGTCTCCAAGCTCAGAGGGGGGTTAACCAAGCACCCTATTAAGTGGTTTCTACTTCTAAAGGGGGTGGCATGTCCATGGTACATCCTTCAAATGGTGGTGGCATGTGATAAAGTGGTGGAACGAAGTTGGGTATGAAGGGGAAAAGTTGGGTCATTGTCATGGTACAAGGGTAGCTAATGAAAGGGAAGCCCATACTTGGGTAAATGATGTGTAGGAGGGAGTTGTTAGCCTCACTCTCATGTGATGAAAACAATTCTAAGTCCAAAATAATTAAATTAATTAAAATCATGAAAGTTAGGATTTAATTCTACCTTTCTAGATTGAGTTTTTTCCTCATGGGTAGGAGTCAGTTTAGGCCTAATTGGTTGAGAGATTCTCTCCAACTTGTTAGGCTCCTAGATTAGTGTTTGGTTGAGAAATTTGCTCAACCATAGTGTCCAAGATAGACGTGCTATCTTGAGACAAACTTCCTCATGTATTTATTTGTACTATTATCATTCTTTGTGGATTACATTGTGAGTGTGAGGAATATAATACAGTGAGGCTCTTAGGCCTTTTCCCATACATGAGTTATCCCGGCCTTGATTTTTCCACCCTTGTTCATATGCCTTTTGCCTTTTATGATTTTTCTTCGGTTGACTGCTCGGGGCACAAGGGAATGACAACATGATGGGTAAGGTATAGTAGTGGATACCCCTTTTAAGGTGGGGCAGTTCATCGCCCACCAAGGGTTTGGGACAATCATGGGTTCCTGAATCGCAGATCAGTAAGCAAATGAGGCCCAAGACAATGTCCAAAAATAGTAAAATTTCGCCAAATTTGAAAAAAGACAATTTTTGGAGCGCTATTTAGAGGATGTGATTCAGAAATTTCAGAACTAATATGTTTATTACAGCGGTGCAATAGTAACAAATCAGCAACCCAACAATGCTTAAAACAAGCCCTAATATTTCCAAAAATAGTAAAATTTTGCCGGAAATTGAAAATTTAAAAATTTTGGCCCTCTTTAAGTGTTTGATTCATAAAATTCCGCACACTTGATTCAGCAATTTACATAAAAAATTCTCGCAGGAAAAAGTTAGATCTGAGCCAAATTCAAGATGCCCAAGTGGCCAAAACTTGTGAAAATTTAGATTTTAAAATTCTAAGTGATTTTGACCATTTAAAATGTGATTTTAGGGCTTAAAGACTATTGATTTGACTGTTGTAGTAAAAATTGAAGCAAAACAAGGGTTTAGAGATCAAACCCTAGGCCCAAGGCTTCGAATATCCCGTGGTTATGAATATAATTATGTAAAAGTAATAAATATAGATAATAAATAATAAACATAATAATATGTAAATAAGCAATAATTAGTTAAACAAAGAGGCATTTCTAAGGAAACATGACCATTCATAAAGGGACACTTGCTTGGTATATGAGCAAGCCCCTCAGTCTCAATTGTATTAGTCTTACTCAAACATTTTAATATATATTCTTGTATACTCAATGTAGATCTTTATATTCCAAGTCTTCCAGAGTATTTAACTTGAAGGTCGAACTTTGTTCATGTCAGGCCACGAGTAACTCCAGCTTGGCAGAAAAATGATTCGTCTATTATTCCATAGGTAACACATTGTTATATACAATAGGGAGTGATTGTTCAGTTCATCTCCCGATGACTGTTCACCTTCCCAATTTATTTATTTACATAAAATTCCCAATCATGAAGATTAGGTGTCAACATTCCCCCCCTTAATTTGAAGGGATGTTGGTGAGTCCAAGCATCATTCTGAATCGTTCAATGGCTTTTTCCCTTCAGTGCTTTGTGAAGATGTCTGCAATTTGCTCATGTTGGTGGAACAATGACGGAGAATGGATTGTTTTGGCCTCAACCTGATGTCGCAATCAGATGATATTTGTATTGATATGCTTCGTTCATATCAGGAATTTTGGGTTCTTGGCCAACTTATTGCATGAGGTGTTGTCAATCATGAGTGGAGTTGATTGTACTGTGTTTTACCAACCGCTGGCAAATCTGCAACGATTTTCCTGAGCCATACACAATTTCTTTTGTTGCTTCAGCTGCTGCCGACGTATTCTGCTTCTGTTGTGGAATATGCTGGAACTGATTGTTTGCGTGATCTCCAGGAGACAGCTCCTGATCCAAGACTCGTAGCATATCCTGAAGTAGATACCCCAGTTTCTTTGTCTCCATCGAAGTCTGAATCAGGGTATCCAATCAAGCTGAAGTCGTCCACCTGTGTATACTTCATTCCAAGGTCTTGAGTTCCCTTCAAGTACCTTAGAACTCTTTTTGCAGCAGACCAATGTCCCTCACAAGGCTTTTGCATAACCCTGGAGAGGATTCCAACAGCAAATGAAATGTCTGGTCTGGTAGTAGTGAGGTAGATGGGACTTCCTACAAGCTGTCTATATTTTGTTGCATCCTCAAATTCCTTTCCTTCAATAGATGTGAGCTTTAAGTTTTGTTCCATTGGAGTAGTAAGAGGATTGCACTCTGTCATGCCAAACCTGTTCAACAAATCTCCAATGTATTTCTTTTGAGAAAGAAATATGGATTTTGGATGTTGGGTTACTTCAATGCCAAGATAGTAATGAACATGGCCCAAATCAGTCATTTCAAAACTTTTTCCTAATTCTTTCTTTATGGATGCAATATAGCTTTCATTGTTCCCTGTCATTAAAAGATCATCTACATATACCACAAGATATACAACTGTTTTGCCAACTTTCTTGACAAATAAGTTGCATCATCAAGATCAAAATGATTGAAGTTGAGTTTCAGAAGATGCTCAGTTAGCTTTTCATACCAGGCTCGTGGTGCTTGTTTGAGGCCATACAAGGACTTCACAAGTTTGCATACTTTATGTTAATGTCCTTTCACAGCAAATCCTTCAGGCTGGGACATAAAAACATTTTCTTTTAGATCTCCATTTAAGAAGGCAATTTTTACATCCATTTGATGGACTTTCCAACCATTATGAGCTGCTAGTGCAAAGAGTGTCCGGATAGTGGCCCATTTTGCTGTGGCGGAAAAAGTTTCCTCATAATCGACCCCTTCCTTCTGTGCAAAACCTTTTGCCACAAGCCTAGCTTTGTGCTTGTCAAGTGAGCCATCAGCTTTGTACTTGTCCTTGTAGACCCACTTGCAGCCAATTGGTTTGGTTCCAAATGGAGGATCAACCAGCTTCCAAGTGCCATTCTTTATGAGGGCATCATACTCCTTTCGCATTGCTTCTTTCCATTCATCATGAGAAGCAACTTCTTTAAAGGAAGTTGGTTCAAAACCTGTAGACAAGTTCAATTCACAATCATAAGAAACATCCATATCAACAGGTGAATTAGAGTCATCTACATCACCTCCAATTTGTCGGTTTGAATTTCTGGTCCCTGTTTTTCCAATTTCATCAGGATGAACACTTTCAAGTGTCTTTGTCAGCCACTTTGGGGGACCTTTCTGAGATGGTCCAGGCTGCTCTGTCGATTGAGTTGGGAGTGAATCAAGATTGAGTCTCCCAATTCTATCAATTACATCACTTAAAGCATCATCCGTTGTTGGAGTTTCAGTCGGGGGAGAGTATTCTTCAGAAGAAGATTCCACATGTTGATCTAGAATAGGAATCCCCCCTTCAAGATGTGGAATCTGATTATCAAATACTTGAAATGATTTCGTTTTTGCAAATCTATCCAAGTGATCAAGTTGCCGCCCAACAACATTGTCAGATTTGGATGATTCAAGAAAAATTACATCTCTAGATACAACAAACTTTTTATTTACTTCATCATAGAGGGGGTATGCTTTGGAGGTGTTTGAATACCCCAGGAAGATACACTTACGACTTCTAGCACCAAGTTTGTTTCTATGTACCTTTGGTATCAAAGCATAACAGGTGGAACCAAAGATCCTGAGATGTTTTACCGAAGGAACATGTCCATACCCAATTCATAAGGAGCTTTGTTTCTTATAGCATTAGATGGACATCTATTCTTTATATATG
>APFE030598625.1:196383-243430 GCA_000404065.3 Pinus taeda
AGATAATTGGAGTATGTAGGATAAAGTGCCTTGAGAAAAGCAATAAGAGAGATATCCAGCTCAACCTTAGTGGATTTGATATCATGCATTATAGACTTTATTTCGGATGGAAGAGCAAGAGGATCATTATTTTGCAATTCAAGAGTGAAGAGTTTAATCATGAGTTGGACGACTTCAAGTGCAGAATGTGAGTCATAGAGTTCTTTCATCTTTTGTAAAGCTTCAAAGGCATTTGAATATGATGAAATATGTCGACTCGCCTCTTTATTTATAGATGTTGCGATTAATGCATAAGCTTTGCTATTCTTGTTTTCCCAAATGGCGAGCTCTTTGTCTGAGGTAGGCTTTTCTGGGTCACTGTCTCCTTCTCCGACACACACTCCTTTCCACAACTCATTGAAGATGAGGATGTGTTGTATCATCTGGGACCAATCAGGATAGTTCTCCTTGCGAGTGAGAACTATTCCTACCATAGAGATGATTGAATGCATTCTGTAAAAAAAAACTTCTGCTAATAGAAAAAATACTTCTGCTGATATACAGTGAAATTGTACTCAAAAGGGCAAAAAGATTTCAAAGTCTTTATGCACTGTGTTTTCTTCAAATCTCTCCAAAGTTTATAAAGATATCCTCATATAATATTTCCATATCACTACCCTTTTTTTTTCTTTTAAACAAGAGCTCCACTCACATATAAAGTCAGCAACAATGGATTCAAAAGGAAACCATTCAATATATATACGTTGGACTATTCATACCACTATTCAATGGATTCAAAGGCAGTTCAATACAAAAGCGGTGTATATGACTCAATAAAACCGCAGTTCAATACCATTCAACCCGCACATTTCAATACCATATACAGCGTTAACACATGTAAACTGGACAGCGTTAAAACCACTGGATTATTAGCAAACGTTAGCACATACCATTAGACAGCGCGTTCCATGGATTATTTACCAAACGTATTCAATGGATTCAAAGGCAGTTCAATACAAAAGCGGTGTATATGACTCAATAAAACCGCAGTTCAATACCATTCAACTCGCACATTTCAATACCATATACAGCGTTAACACATGTAAACTAGACAGCGTTAAAACCACTGGATTATTAGCAAACGTTAGCGCATACCATTAGACAGCGCGTTCCACTGGATTATTTACCAAACGTATTCAAACGTATACCATATACCAGCAACTTTACCAAATGTTATGAGCATCTTTACCAGCGCATACCAGACGTTATGAGCAGCGTATTCAAACGTATACCACTCAGACCAGAGAAATATGAACTCAAGTACTTTAAAATTCCAGCGTTTAAAAAAAGAATGTATGGCATATACCGTCGAGACTCGAAATGAGCTTGGATTAAAAGCTGCTACTGCAAATAATGTCGGGTTTGGCGATATTTGAAATGGTACAGAGGAAAACGAGAATGGCAATGGCAGTGCTCATGTTGAGCCAACTTAAGCATAGTACAAGGGTGGCTACAGCGTCTGCTAAAACTCAAGCCAATGCCATCGTTAAACCCCTCGACTCCGTCGGAGTATTGAGCAAAGAAGGTCGTTAGAAGGAGGCGCGAGGTATTTTATGTCAGATAGGCTGGCGCGCGAACTCCTGTACATACGTTTCCCTCTTCGTTTCACTCATGAACCAGCGCTAATCAAAAAAATTAACGTATGTCAGACATGTCAGACATGATAGCGCTTATTCACAAAAAAATTTAACGTTCAGCGCTTATGTCTGGACAGAATGGACAGATGCGTTATGAGGCAGTGCAGGCAGAGTTAGGTTATTTCAGGATAGAGGGGAATCAAGAAGAGGCAGAGGCAGAGGCCAATACAAAGGAGTTACAGGAGCATAATAGCTAAAACAAGGAGCTGGCTCTGATACCATGTCAGGCCAGGAGTAACTCCAGTTTGGCAGAAAAATGATTCGTCTATTATTCCATAGGTAACCCATTGTTATATACAATAGGGAGTGATTGTTCAGTTCATCTCCCGATGACTGTTCACCTTCCCAGTTTATTTATTTACATAAAATTCCCAATCATGAAGATTAGGTGTCAACAGTTCGTTCCATTTGGTATCAGAGCCAGGTTGGCAGATCCCGTCCTTTGGCCATCAACTTTTCGACAACTAAAGTGTTTCGCTACACGAGTTGGAGTTTCTCCATTTTCGTTCAGGCCCTTGGCCACTTTACCAACTTAAAAAAAGAGTTAAAAAAAAAGAATTGGAAAAAAAAATTATAAAGAAAAGAGTTAAAAAAATAAAATAAAAAATCAAGGCCTTTGGCCATTGACATTTCAATGATTCTAGTAAAAAGAAAATAGTTGAATGTAAATTTTGAAGAAGAACATTCATATATGTAAAAAAGTTCTACATTATTGATAAAAATTGCATGATAAAGTCAAAAAGGAATCTTTCCAAATATCTTTAAAACTATACGTAAGAGAAGGAAGAGTAAATAAGATTATCTTGATTCTTCATTAAGTGGTTTATAAGCTCGTGGTTTTAGCAACCGATGGTAATTGCACACGGTATTTTCAAGGTAAAAGAAGAACAAAAGGAATACAAAATCTCTTTACGTGAATGGTAAGTTTTACTTTTTACAATGAGAAAATTCACCAAGTCAAAGGCATATAAGTGGACATACATTTTATATTATACCCCAAAGAGGTGAATAGCCACGTTTCACTAGGGCTGTAACTTTTCAAAAAGAAAAAAGAAAAATTATAAATATAAAAATTTAAATTTAAAAAAAAAAATAAAAACAAAACAAACAAAACAAAACAACAAATAAAGGTTAAAAAAAAAAAAGAAAAAAAAAAAAAAAAAAAAGTGTTAGGGGAGTGATGGGTTGTTGCTGTGTTGGGTCGGTTTCGTGAGGTCGGTGGTGGTGGGGATTTTGGTGTGGTGAGGCACAAAAAAAGAAAGAGGACGAGAGGATTGAAAGTAAGAAGGAAGGAGAAAATTCCAATTCAATTATAAAAGGAATAATTAAAATAAATCAAAATCAAGGAAGCATTTTTCAAGAGTAAAGGGAGGAAAAAAACTACAAGGAGAAAATGCACCAAGTCAAAGGCACATAAGTGGACATATATTTTATATTATACCCCAAAGAGGTGAATAGCCACGTTTCACTACGGTTGTAACTTTTCAAAAAGAAAAAAAAGAAAAGTTTATAAATATAAAACAAAATAAAGTTAAAAAGGAAAAATAAAAAAGGATTGAAAGTAAGAAGGAAGGGAAAAATTCCAATTCAATTATAAAAGGAATAATTAAAATAAATCAAAATCAAGGAAGCATTTTTCAAGAGTAAAGGGAGGAAAAAAACCAAATTATTGACTAATACAAATAGAGTCAATCTTTAAAAAAACAAACAAAATGGAACCTAATTCGAAAATAAAGGAAGGAAGTTTCTCCTATAAAGGTATCCCAATTGTAGATCATAGATTATTTACATTAAAAGGGTGTATCCAAAGGAAAGAGATTAGTATCGTTATTTATCCAAAAATCAAAGATAATTACATCAGTATTAATTTGGCAAATCAACTATTATTTCTAGAGCCAAATATATGTGAACGAAAAGGTCTTTTTGGCGAAAAAGAATATGAAATTACTAATTTACAAGTGACAATTGATCATTGTGAGTACATATCTCAATTCTGTGTCGTAACTATGCTTGACAAAGAGGTTGACATAATTCTCGTTCGACCTTGGTTCAAGGAATCAGGGACATTCATTTTAAACACACACACAAAAAAAAAGATCTTGATGTTTGCTTACAAGAAGAAGATGGTCACATTCCAAGACATGACAACGAAATCAGAACTAATAATGCCTTCATCAAAAGACTTTAAGGATATTAGGAATTAATGTTTCAAGATAATAGAAAAACTATACCAAAGAAGCAGAAAGAGCTTGAAGAAGTCATCTCCAGTAAAAACAGAGAAATTTCGCACCTCAGAGAACACAATGAAAAACTACTCTAACAAGTCAAGAAAGCTAAAGCCATAAAGAAGGAACTCAAGAAGCACTTGTTGGAACAAGAAAAAGAAACTTTACGTTTAAAGAACCTTAATCAAACATTATTAGAACAAATCAAAAGTTTAAAAAATGAAGAGGCTACTAAGAATAAAATCAACAATCCAGAAAGCGAAGAGGTTTTACGCCTAAGGAATCATAACCAAAACCTCCTTACACAAATAAAGACGCTTAAATGTGACAAGAAGTCACTAAATGACAAGTTAGAACAACTTCAAGAAGTAGTATCGAAGTCTCCAGTCGTTTCAATCCAAGTTGAAAAAAATGGAACGAATACCGATCCAATGAATAACACAACTCAAGAAGAAGACACATCAATTAAAGAAATAACACACTCAGATGTTGAGACGAAGGCAATTCCAAGTGAAGATTTTGTAACCAACTTGACGACATCAACACCTGAAGTAAATCAGAATCTAGCCACACACATGATAAGGGAAACCAGAAGAACCCTTTATCTATATCTGAATCACAAGAACAGACATCTCAATCAATCTACCAATCTGTATCACTCAGAACATAAACAACAAACTTATGTTCCGAAGAATACTGAAGTGCCCATAACACAACCCTATGATAACAATTCATCACAAGTTTCCAGTAATCAAAAGATTTCACAAAAGATTAATTTAAGATGGTCAAATCCTTCCTTTGTGCGACAATTTTATATATCACTCCAAGGATCATATCAACTTGTATCAACGACGATGACAGTTCTAAGACAAGAAGACATTCGAAACAGAAAAAGAGATCAAGCCTTTTCATCAACAAGCTTTGAGGACAAAGATTTTTGAAGAGGAAAGCAGTGTTATGAATATAATTATGTAAAAGTAATAAATATAAATAATAAATAATATGTAAATAAGTAATAATTAGTTAAACAAAGAGGCATGTCTAAGGAGACATGAATGTTCATGCTTTTTCAGGAGGAATGCAATGTTATGAATATAATTATGTAAAAGTAATAAATATAAATAATAAATAATAAACATAATAATACGTAAATAAGTAATAATTAGTTAAACAAAGAGGCTTGTCTAAGGAGACATGACTGTTCATAAAGGGACACTTGCTTGCTATATAAACAAGCCCCTCAGTCTCAATTGTATCAGTCTTACTCAAACATTTTAATATATATTCTTGTATCCTCAATGGAGATCTTTATATTCCAAGTCTTCTGGAGTATTTAACTTGAAGGTCGAACTTTGTTCGTTCCTGATTTTAGGGCTTAAAAATTATTGATTTGACTGTTGCAGTAAAACTAAAGCAAAACAAGGGTTTGGAGATCAAACCCTAGGCCTAAGACCTTGAAGATCTCATGGTTGAAATTCATTGAAACTTTGTGATCAAATTGTCGCCTGAAAAATATGAGTATTAAGACCTTAAGCTTGCAAAACCACCAAGTATTTAGCCTTAAAACTTCAGATTAGGGTTTCAAGTCAATTTAGGGCCAAAGAGGCCAAGAAAATGGAAAACAAAGCTAAGGGAGACAAATTTGCGGGGATAAAAGGGCTAGGATGATAGATCGGGGACCAAGGATGAAGGAAAAGGCCACAAAGAGCCAATGCTATGCCAAATGAGGCTAGCGTTAGGGATAGGGAGGCCTTAGAGGCCTAAGGAAAAGCCCTAAGGCCTATGGCCTAGGGCCTCAAGGACACAAAGGAGAGCCACAAGCCCTTAGAGTGTTGCGGCCAAGGGAATAGAGGAGAGGAGGCCGAGGGAGGAGGGCCAAGGGGAAAAAGGAGAAAGAGGAGGCCGAGAGGAGAGGGAGCGGAGGAGGGCCGAGGGCCGAGGAGGGGACGAAGGGCCTATGGCAAGCCTAGGAGGGTCGGGAGAAGAAGGGAGGTAGTAGCCCCTAAGGGTCACGGCTAGCCTTAGGAAGGCTGAAAAGGCTAACGCAAAAGGCCAGAGAGAGGACAATGGGGGTTTAGAGGAGAAAATCGAGGCCAGGAGCCTTGAAAATCTTGAAACCCTTGCATAAAAAAAAATTATGCTTCAACTCCTTAATTTTTTTGGAAATTTCTCCATGGAAACCTTGCAAAAAAATTTCAAGAGACTAGATCTTACTCTTAAGGGCCTAGAACTAGCTCTTCTTCCACTTAACTCCTTGATCTAACCTGCAAAAATAAAATTTACAACCAAACCCCAAATATATACAAAATGAATCTAAGAAAACCAACCCAAGTTAGAAGAATAATTTACAAATAAAATTACAAAATTATTTACAAATTATACAAGGGTTTTTTTAAATAGATTTTGAAAAAAAAAAAAAATTATAATATTTTTTCCTTGAAAGAATGGCTAAAACTCTTCAGAAAAAATCATGTTCACTATAGCCCTAGCGAAGATTCAATCGACCATTTAAAAACCAATGATCCAAGCAAAGTAACCCTTGCCCACAGTCTGTGAACTTGGAGACCAAGGATTGAGTACCTGCAAACACTATGTATTATCTCAAAATAATAATATAAAGCACCACATAGGAAGCCCATAGTCAATACATACCACAAATCTACGAACAAGAACACCTCGAGTTGCACCCCAAATTCTCTTATTATAGTAGAAAAAATAGTTCTCAGAGGGACAATAGTTTACAAAATGCTTCAGCAGCAATTCTAGTCAGAGATCAAGATGACTAAAAACTCAACTGACTCTCTAATTTATAGATAAATCTTCCAAATGAAAAAATAACGACTAGTTTCTTTAATCCTTGTCATAATCTTGGCAGTTGATAAATACTTCAAGATCTTTTAATCTTGGCCCTTTATTTTTTAATTTTTGAGGAATTTTCGAATTTATCATTTAATTCCTTTTTAATTAGCTCAAAATTAATTATTTTGAGTTAATTTCCTCAAAAATTTGATTTTGACTTAACCACCAAGGTCCAAAGGTCCAAATTTTCTTGAAAAATACAATATTCCCTTGGTGGAGGATCTTTAAAAATTGATTCTTTTAAGACCCACAAATTTTTCCATTTAGAGAATTTATTTTCCTAACACAATTTAATTTGACTCTAATTAATTAATTTTTTGGCTTAGGATTTAATTTTATTTTGCCAGAAAAATTAATTAACTTACACCAAGGGATTTAATTAGTTTCCCAACCCTCTAATACATAATACTTTTCGTTTACAAGGCTCAAAGAGGGAATACACATTTGACTTAGACCCTCAAAACACTTACTCATCTACGACACAATATTATCTAGTATTTGTAATAAAATAATTAAGCCAACTAGTTTAAATTATTCCCAAACCACTTTTACATCAAACTCGACTAAAAACACTAGGACTCACCTAATAATTAGACAATAAATTTCACCCTAGCTTTGGGGTTTAAGCTGGAAGGAAAAAACTCTTTTGATTACCCGTGTCTAAAAACACAAGTAATCAGCGAGGTTAAAAAACCTCCTAAGATGGAATCCGTCATCAAATTATAGGCTTACCTAGGTTGTTACATAGACTCAAGGCTTTACTAAGATCATTTACAATATATAACTTGCAAAATGGGATGACCATGACACACGGACTGCTAATATGTGATCCGATCCTTGTTGAAAAAGTTGGTACTTTCGTTTCCCTGGAACTTTGACCATTTGAGTGCAACACTCTCTAAGCAACATCCTAGCTCTAGAGGACAACAGTCAAGGTCCTAAAGGGGAAGAAGAGTATCATCAACTGTGTTGAGGCATCCCAATGTCAACGCTCATCAATAAGTGGCCAATGTCCTAGGTCAAAAGTGCCCACTAGAGACATCAAGTGAGGTTGGACATCCTTTCTAGAGTGTTGGAGAAGCATTATACAATCCCTCAGGTGATAGCAACTGCACCTAGTAGCAAGATCTAGCAACACACAAAATCTAGTCGGATCAACATCTAGCGAGGTGAACAAACCATAAGAGTATTAGAGTGGGCTATATTTAATGTTAAAGTCATCAAAATACTTTACGCAAGCATCATCTTTAAATGTATTTCTAGCTTATCACTTGTAAACAAGTTACCTTGCTTAGATATGGAGGGGTCATCACAAGGCCCTATTAGATGCTTCCAACCTTGAGGGGGGGAACATTTCCTAGGCAAATCCATTAACCTACAGGTGCCAATGATCAATGACATGATATGGAGTGTACTTCATGGGGGTACCAGCTATGAAATTCACAACATCCTTGAGTTTTATGATGTGAAGAGGGAGCAATCGTGGGACTTGAGTTACCCCTTTCCTCAACCTATTTTTGCCACCCCTCTTGTGCACCTTTTTCAGCATTACTTTTCATATTTAGTTTGGGTTACAAGCTTTCATTGATTCATCATTAAGCCCTTAAAGATGAAGCATTTCCTTGCTCATTGGGGTTGGGATATTCAAAGTTACGTTCATTTTGGATAGCTCAAACATTTAGCCAAGAACTAGTTGAGGGCTAATGAGAAGGTTAGAACTCAAGTGAAGCTTTTGTCCACACGCTTTAATGTATTCCTACCAATCTTTTACATTTCAACATATGGCTTATGCTCTTTCCTTTCTTTTTGTTGCATCAACCTCTTAGGGCAAAGTTTCCAAGCCCTTACTCAAGCATGAGGGAAACAGAGAACCAATACTAGTGACAAATAGCAATCAAACCAAACATGATATGTGGATACATGAGGAAGATGGAAGGTGTTAAGTGTTAATTTTGTAGCTTTGGAAGGTCATCTGTATAGGCTTATGTCTTTCATGTAGGAGAAGAAGTCCTCTTTAGTGGTGGAGCAACTAATATGATCTTCTTCCTAAGTTTTAACTTAGGAAAAAGTACATTGGTTAATTATTTAATTAATGTTGACTTTGGGCTAATGATTATCTAAGGATAAATAATTATTATTTAAATGACTTAGATCTAATCTCCATCGTTGATCAAAGAAAACTAGGATTTAATCCTAGCCCTCAATCACCTTGGAGATTAGGGATTTCGCCCATGGAGAAATTATAAAGTGAACCTATGGGAGAGGATGAAGACACATTATAGTGTTATTGTTGAGGGAGCAATTTTCCCAAGGAGTGAGAGAATCCAAGACCAAAGAGAAGGATAAGGATTGCACTGCGGTAATTTCAAGGGAAATTTTTAGGGAGGCTGAGTGTAGGAGAGAGAGGTTGAATTACTAAAGAGGAGAGCTGAGTTTTGGAGGAGGGTTGAATTATCAAAGGGCTGATTTTTCTCTAGTGCGCAATGGTTGTGCAAAGGGAGAAAGAGGGGCACAGCTGGCTGGTGAAAGATTTTGTAGGGCCGAAATCTTCCAGGAGGGTTGATTTCCAAAGGGTCGAATTTCTTGAGGCTGACTTTCTACAGGGGTCGAATTCCAAGTTCCAACAATTTAATTTTTCTGTGTATTCTCTATGGGTATAGGCCCTAATTTTCCTAAGTAATATAAAGAGAAGGATGTTTGTTTTGGGCAGAAATTTTTGTTGTAGTATGATTGATTTCCCCATTTTATTTCTGCTACTTTTTAATTTCTAAAAGATAAAATACCAATGATTTTATTATCCAACCATTTTTAGATTTTAATACTAAGTTGCACGAAACGGGCACGGGTACGAAACGTGACCCCCCCCCCCAAATTTTGGAAACGAGGAAACACGAATATATATATATATATGGACATTTAAGATATACGTGCAATCATAAAGCATATATGATACATTCTAATTTATTACATTATGATAAAATTGTCAATTGTCAATTGTCAATGCATGAACTATAAGTCTCTAAATTTACATCACATTTACTCATGAATGATCACATAATGAAAATAGTAATATCCAAAATCAGCGACGAGAAATTTCTAATTTCTTGTATCGTGCTTGATTGGGAGTCTCCTCCTACATAGTCGAACAACCTTAGTGCTCTTGATTAAATACAAGTTTCATACCCTAGTACCCTACATGCTCTTGATTATTGGGAGTCTTCCCTACATAGAGGGCTTGGTTCTCTTGATTAAATACAAGTTCCATACCCTAGTACATGATAAAAACCAATGGAAACATTGCAATCCCCCCAATCCTGAAATCCTAAAAAACAGATAAGTCTGCTGGATTTTGAGTGAGATCTAAAGTTCTACTTTCTCCATATGAAATCCAATGAGGGCGAAACCACTCTCAAAAATCTTGAGTCATTTCATGGTAATGTCAAAGATTTAAGTAAAGGATGAAAATGAAAAATAAAGGAGAATATCACTTTTACTTTAAGAATTTAACATTACCATGAACTGCATGTCAACACTAGGGAAAAAGTTCACTTTTATAACTTTAGACAAGCATCTAGAAGCAACTAGAAGTCACTAGGCTAACGTAAGAATAGATTAGAAAACAAATAAAATTAAATAAAAATTAAAAAACACAACTAAATGCTGAAACATAGGTCATACGGCCGTGAAACGTGTTTCAAGTTGTACTAGCCACGTTTCTGTTTCGTGAAGTGTGGAAGTACGGCCTGAAACGCGTTTCAGGGCCGTACCAAACACGTTTCAGCGTTTCGTACTTGTTTCCGTACGAAAATGCCCTCCTGCCCCACATTTCCTGCAACATTGCAATCGGGGTTTCGATGTGATAAGGCTTTAAAGCTTGCAATGAACTGGATGCCATATTTCAATAGAGTTGTTACCATAAAATGATTGGGTCCGCAGTACATATCGCAATCGATGGATTTCAATGTGGAAAGGCTTTAGAGAGGCTTGTGATGTGGCAGATGCGATGTTGTATTATGGCATATTGTAATGGTCCCGTGGGTCTGTATATATATATATATATCGCAATCGCAGATTTTCAGTGTGACATTCCTTTTCATCACATAAATTTTGATGCGGCAGTTCCAGTATGGCAGATGCGATATAACAATAGAGCGTGTTCTATTGGAGCAGTCGAGTTCGCAGGTCATCACAATCGACGATTTGCGGGACTTCGACTAGCACATGGATTAACAACGGCCTTAACCCCCGCAGTTGACTGTGATCTAAGGGTTGACTATAAGATCGACGGCTAGGATTGAGTGCGGGATTTCAACCACGATCAAGGAAGTCTATACTTTCCTACCCCCACTCTTCTAATAGTTGTTTCTCCTATGACTTCTCTTCACTCTTCCGCCCTTCCGATAATTGTTGCTCCTGGGCTTATCTTCCTCTAACCTCCGATAACTCTGTTTATGCTCCTCCATTGTTTCTTCGATATTACTGTTAACTCCTTCGTTAACATTGTTTATGCACCTCCGCCGATGTGTTCCTCTTTGCTTCTTGTGGCTTCCAATGACCTCTTCCTCTTATGCTTTGGCTTCATGATGGCTTCCGATAAACTACTTCCGATGAACTCTTCTTTGACTGCTCCTCTTCTTGAATTCCAATGGCTTCCCTGATGGCTATGCTCCTGTTTCTTCACAGATCTGCTCTGCTTCTCCTTGGCTTCATATCATCATTTAGTATCTTGGAATATTGTCATATTGACATCAATGACAATCTAGATCAACACAGCAACGGAGCTGCTGGTCAAACAGGCTAAGCAGGTGGCGACACAATGTACAGACGAGGTTGCAGTGTTGATTTGTGGTACCATCGGATGTGCTTTAGCCACGAAATTTGGTAGAGAGGTTGGGGCACATGAAATATCCAATACCTAGAAAGGGTTTGGGCAGATTCTAAACAGTTTAGGATATATTAAAATAATTAATATTTTTAATGGAGTCCCTAAGTCTAAACTTAATAAAATTATCATATTAATGTGGATTGATATAATACTATGTTAGAATGGTCCAAAAGACATGGATCAAGTCAGATCTAATCTTAGTCATTGATTAGAGACTTAATCTTGGATGTTGCTATGTCAACGAGAAAAGTATAAGAGGAGGCTTGAGGATCACTTGGAGAGTACACCAGATGATCAATCATTCTATTCTCTCGAACGGGGTCTGCTAAGAGAGATAGAATCAATGATTGGAGTTGTAGCCGAGGGGCAGTGAGTACAGAGAGAGAGAGAGAGAGAGAGGAAGAGATAGTGTCAAGAGATCAGTACAGGAGCCAGAGAGGGTGACGCAGTAGCAGCCAGGGCTCATGCAGGGCTACGCAGAGGCAGCCAGGAGCTGCGCGGTGCTTCAGAGAGGCCAGTTTTGCTAACGGAGAGGGAAAAAAGGCTGTTGTAGACCCATTCAAGGTGACGCAGGGCCAGCTTTGGGCATAGAGAGGCTGACGTAGTCCAGAAAGGTTGACGTTGGGGTTTCTGGGGCAGATTGGAGCTAAGGAGCTACCTGAGGGTTTATCTGAGTTTTTAGCCGGGACATTTGTCTCAAACTGAGAGGTACTACTACCAAGGGCATTCTCTATTGGGTAAGCCAGATTTTGCACCCAGATTGTACTCTGAAATTGCTTAATAAGAAAACCCTCAGATAGTTGCACCAGTTTTCCCGCATTGGGTTTTTCCAGGGACATTGGTCCAAAAATAACGGTGTCATTTTGTGTGCTTGTTTTTCTTTCCTTCACTTGATGATCTATAATATGTTGAGCATGCGCCAGTGTTTATTTTCAGTATTTACATTGTAAATAACTTGTTAAGTAATGGAACATGTCGGTAGGAATAAATCAGCATAGTGCATGGAGGGTTTCTAACTGATAGACTTAGAAACTTCAACATGCAGTAGTATAGGTGGAGTTACGAGGTCTTTGCGATAAGAACTCCGCACCAACAGAGTGAATCGGGGGCGAGTCACCATATTTGTGTTGGGGGCCTATTGGGAACGGGTCCCCTAAGGTCAATTTTGGGGTTTAAAGCCCAAGTTTTGGGGCTAAAGGCCCAAGTTTTGTATAAATAATGAGAAGTCTCTGCATTTTGTGGTTGCAGAGCGCGAAGATGAAAGAGTCATAAAGGGTTTCCGCCCTTAGTTTATGTAACTTGTGTTGGATTTATGAGATCCACTCTTGGTCTGCGGACCATGGGATTGTATAAAAGGGAAGTATTAGAAGAGTCTAAGGCAGTTGTTGGTAGTTCAGTTAGACATGTTCTGAAGAGTCATTGATGTAATGAGTCTGTGAGGGCTAAAAGCGAAGAATCTTAGTGTAGGAAAGAGGCTCTGCAGCTGTGTGCGCAGAGGCCTAGGGTAGAATTCCGCAGCTAAGTGTGCGGAGCCCTGCAGCTGTGTGCACAGGGTAGTTAGAGTCTTTAAGAGAGATCTAAACATCAATAAAGAGAATTATTCTGGAATTACCTATGTATGATCTATTTTACTTCTGCTATGAATGCACATGATTATGTTATGTTGAATACTGGGTTTATGATTTAATGTTGTATTGATGCGTGAATCTATGTGTTTACTTTATTATATGAATGCAATTAAGAATATTTGTTTACACGAAGATAATCATAATTCATGTTGAAGTCAACCACTACTTAAGATAATATGGGTAAATAGAGCAGTAAGAGTAATTACAGAGGTGTGTAAGTGTCTGGATCGCCTATTTAGGGTATGCGAAAGACAGTTGTAGACCTTCGCGGAGGTCTAGAGGACGACTAATGGAAGTATATCGATAAGCCCTAAAAGGCTTATCGATTTGCGCGAAGGAAGGGTTAGGGTATAAAGCAACATCACTTCCATCTCAAGGTGCAGAAACTTGGTTCCTTCATCCCCCCATATTGCTT
Source organism: Pinus taeda (assembly GCA_000404065.3). Lineage (NCBI taxonomy): Eukaryota > Viridiplantae > Streptophyta > Pinopsida > Pinales > Pinaceae > Pinus > Pinus taeda. Next base: position 210,072 of record APFE030598625.1, read on the forward strand.
CGGGTGAGACTTCAATCCGTGCTCCGCGGATTGATGCCGAAAAGGCCAGTAGTGTAGGGATTTTCTTGGCTAATTAAAGCTAAACCTGGGTCAGGGCCCATCAAGCCAACATCTCCGGAGTTCATCAATTGGATTATGTGTTGTATAAAAAAATGTATCTTTTAGTGTTCTAAATGGTTCGACTTCTCCCTTCTTTCACTCGGAAAGGGGACTCAGACAAGGCTTCCCCCTCTCCCCTCTATTATTTTTGCTAATTATGGAGGATCTTAGCAGGCGCATCTTGGAAGATCATAGGCTGGGCCGCTTACAGGGAATCAAGATCTCTAACAATTGCACATTGACTCATTTACTTTTTCTTGATGATGTCCTGCTTGTTGATCTAGATTGTCATTAATGTCAATATGGAAATATTCTAGGATACTAAATGATGATGGGAAGTCAAATGAGCTATCAAAGCAGAGAAGAGCTATCGGAGAAGTATCGGAAGTTATAGGCCATAGGAGTGAAGAGAAGCCATAGGAGCGACAAGCCAAGACAAAGCATATCTATCGCATTTTCCAAGAGTAAGAACCCAGAGATATCGCATGAAATATCGAAAGGAGTAAAGAGGAACACGTAGTAAGGAAAGAGCCAAAATGAGGAACACATCATCGAAGGAAGAGTGAAGAATGTACGTTGTCATTGAAGCAAGTAAAGAAGAAAACAAAGAGCACAGTTATCGGAAGAGCAGGGGTAGGAGTGTACGTGGCTAAAGGCCCATCCTAACTGTCGATCTCATTTTCAACGCTTACGTCATAGTCAACGAAGGGGGTTAAGCCTGTTGTTAACCTGTGTGCTAGTTAAAGATCCGCATGTCATAGATTTGATGACCTCGTATATCCAATGGATATCGGGTCACAAAATGATCGACCGTTAATCTCAACAACGGATCCGAACTTTTATAGATAAAGGATCTATAATCCTTATCAGCTCTGTAAAGGTGGTTAAGCAAAGCGAAAGTTCCCCCACTGATATCGTTATGAACCATTGGATCCAGCGCGCCTTGATCAAACGGTGGAGGATCGGCGATTGGGTTTGTTGATCGGGTGGATCAAGAACCGTCAGATTAAAGATGAGATCAACGGTGGAGATGATGTGGCAGGTGGGACCACCCATTATATGTTTTTAACTATGTTGATATATGAAGATCGATGATGTTGATATCAGAGGACAGAGTATGTTATGGGCACGACTTGTAAAAGACCTTTGGAAGTTGCCATTGCGACTAAAGGAAGGACGTGGCATGTAGTGATCAGAAAATGGGGCTCTTAGGCTTCTTGTCCAACTTACAAGAACCTCTCCCACTTCCAAAGCTTGCTTATTCCCAAGTCTTATTGATTAACCAATGCGGAATTAATAAGTGCTTGATAATATGAGTGTATGCTTGTATTTGTTTTCAATTGATTACTTGCTTTAAAATCTTATGTTTAGCTGATATGTAAATGTGCTTGAGCATAATATATATATATATATATATATATATATATATATATATATATATATTTATATATATATATATATATATATATATATAACAGTAAACAATGCAGCAATAAAAAATCACACAGAAACATAAATGTAATTAGGAGTTCACCCACAACTCTTGGGCCACATCTCTATGACCTCTAGTCAACTCAACTAGGCTCTCTCGGATTATGGTATAAGTCTTTTTTACAGGCTCTTTGGCTTAACTCCTATTGTTTTACATAGAAACAGTGGGTTCAAACACCATGTTATTCCTTGGCTCTTGAAGCTCTGGCTCTTGGCTCTGGCTCTTGGCTCTTGGTTCTAGCTCTTTGGCTCTGACTCTAGCTCTTCGGCTCTGACTCTGGCTCTGGCTCTTTGGCTCTGACTTCTTTCTGCCCTCTATCAATTTACAGCCCTCCTAGCTTTTCACTTGACTTCCAAGTGACTCCCTTGGTTTCTCTTTTGCTTCTGCGCTACCTCTTTTGCCTGAGCTTCCTCCTTTGGCTTTACTTTCAGCAACAAAACCCCCAATAATCAGCAACAGCAACCAACAACAACTCAGCCGCTATCAACAACCTTGTCTTTGTCGTTCTGTAGCTTTTTAAGCCAAATCAGCGTTGTTGGTTCATCTTCCCTCTCAGGCTCTCTGTCTTCCAGCCATGGTCTGCTCAAATCCCTTCTCTGAGCGTTAGCAATCATTGCTAAATGCCCTCAGGGATGGATGCCACCTATTCCACAACGGAAGGAACCACCAGCGCTTGAATTCCCCAAATTTTGGCATTCTCGGCTTATATAGGAAAAATACACCAAACACAGGAAAATCTGCAGAAAGCATTGTTCATCGGACTTCAACCGCTATGAATTCCACCCTAAAATCCTACCGGGTCCGCCCATAATCGCTATTGCAGGTCGCTTCGGCCCTGTTCCAAGGTTTTCTTTTTGTATTTAAAAATACATTAAAACAGTGCAAATATCGCAAAAATGGCTTATGACGGACCTAAAATATTACTCGTTTTCATTCCAAAACCCCTTCGGGTCCAGATTTCATCGCATCGTGCTTCCCCTTTGTATTTCATTTAATAACAAAATATATGAAAATACACTAAAAATGCCTTTCGATGGATCTCAAATCTTATGCAGTAGTGTTTATATTTGTTATCGGGTCTGGCCATCGTCGATACCGATTCGTCGATCTGATCATCGGTGATCAACATATATATATATATATATATAATATATATTATATATATATATATATATATATAAATGTATATATATTATATATATGTAATATGTTATATATATGTATATATTATATATATTTATATATATGTATATATAATTATATATATACATATCTATATATGTATATATATATATTATATTTATATAATATATATATATATATATATATTATATATATATATATATAATATATAATATATATTATTATATAATAATTAATATAATATATAATATATATGTATATATAAGGCCCCGCTCCATTGTGTTTGCAGATTACAATTCGCCGATATCGGCGATCGCGGTATCGCATCGGCCCAGTCCCATCGCATGTTATGCCTCCGATTACATATGCCTGTCACCGCCGATGCGATATGCCGATCGGATCTGGACCGTTGATTGGCCAGATCCGACGGCTCCTGTGCAAACACTGTTCAAGCCTCCAATAGGCATCATTTCCGCCATTTCTTCATATTTTTAAGGCCCGATAGTGTTATTCGTCTTTTCCATAACTTCTCCTTTTGCGATGGTTTTGACCTTTTAGCATATTCTGGACCTATTTTCAAGGGATTTTGCCTCTTTTTCCAAAGGAAATAGGCAGTTTCATATTATGATAACTTCTGCATCCTAAGTCAATTTTTTTCCCATTCAAGTTGCAATAGATTCAGAATGAGATGATCTCCGCAATGGGGCTAGTTCCATGAACTTCCTTGGACTTTCATTTTCCTCAGTGAGGAACACTTAAACTCAGGGGTCTATCCAAAATCCATTTTGGATCACGCCTTCCCACTAAAAGAACTTTTGGTCTCCAAAGCACTGATATACTGCTTTGAACAGTAAATGAGAGTGACTCGCCCTTTTCTTTCAACCTCCCTACACTTGCCTTTTCATAGTGCCTCTGAACCAAAGTTTCTGACCACTTCCCTTCTTAGATGGGCTGGTCTTCTTAGGAAGAATTGTCTTCCTCCTTGCCTTCCTGCAGAACTCTTGCTGAAATGGTTATAGAAGGTAGTTTTGAGCTTATCTGCCTTGATCATTGATCCCAGGTGGCTCAAACAAATGTGAAGTACATCTGCTCCACAAAAATTTCATTTGTACCTATTTGACAAGCTATCAACAACAACTGTTAACAACAACAGAAATACAGACAACAACTGAATGGCCTAAACTACTGCTTCAACAAAGAAACAGATTTCACATCTTGTGAACACTTCCATGTCTTACATCTGCATACAAATGATGGACTAGACAACAAGCCCACAAAACATGCCTTTAAAACAAATGACCCTTCAAGTCAAGCATGTAGAAAAAGACCATTTGGACTCTTTTTCAAAAGATGAAACACTTCATCATTATCTCCATCTAGGAGACCAAGTTAACTTCTCCCAAGTCAACATTGCATCACATGCATGTCAAAGCAATAAACCCTACAAGTTAATTACACATACATGTTCAAATACAAGGAAATCATCAACATCCATGTGTTCATGCATCTCATCTCATGCATGCATTTTATCCTTCAACTTTGACTTAAGCACAGTGTACTTTCGAAGCTAAAATGATATATAATGTTGCAGCAACAAAGTGAGCATCCTGCTCAACTTCTTCATTCACCTACTTGGTAACATCCTACAACTTGCATTCCTTTAACAAAGAAATGCAAATAGATGCATCAATAGACATGCAATCTTAATCAGATAAGAACTCTAACCATTTCTTACCAATCCCTTTCAAAGGTACTACCTTTGTCTGCACATCAGTAGCAACATGTGAATCATTTTGAGACACATCACTCATGGAATATTCCTTTCCATTTCTGCCATGTTCTCTTTCCACTTTCTTCAGCTTTGGTGGAAGCATTGTTGGATTCAGTGTCCAACATTTTGCAACAAGATGTCCTTGCTTATGGCAGTAAGTGCATTGCATGTGCATCCTCTTGACAGCATGATTTTCCTTGTCCAATGGACCTTTAGCTGCTTGCTTTCTTTCCTTCAAAAGTTTCCTATATGTCGTCATTCTCTTCCAACATCTAGAAACATCATGGTTATCCAAACCACAAAAGGAACATGCAAATCTTTCCTCATACTTATGTGGAAATTTATCATGCTGTGCAAAACCAAAAGGAAGGTGTTTAGAACCATATTTATACCTTTCTTTTCACCTTTATTGCCTTCATGAGGAGGTGAATCGAGTGAAGAAGTAGCTCCCTTTGGAACACCATCAATCTCTTCAAGGTTATCAGAGTTTCCATAACTCTAAGGTTCAAGTGTGTGCTTCTGAACACCTACATCCTGCAAATGATGTTTCAAGCCACTGCATTCCTCTTGAATACAACCTTCACACTTTTGAGGTAGAGTACATGAAATGAAAATCCTTCTTGGGACTGTTTCAATGACCTTCATGGTAGCTTGGAATTCTATCCATAAGGCTGTCCATAGCCAAGACCCAAATATTTAGGCCTTTCCTCAACCATTATTGGTTCAACAATACCTTGTGCATGCTTACTCAAGCTTTTTCCTTCATAGCCCATCTTGGACATTAGCTTGGAACCTGTGCCTCTAGTATGTTTTTCAAAAGAACCAATACAAGCATTCTCAGAAGAATTTGAAGACAAACTAGAATGGCTTACCTCTTCTTAACTCTGGTACTTAACTAAGGCTTCTTGGGCAACAAAGAGATGTGACTCCAACTCATGCATCCTTTTCAGGTTCATACTTACAATATGAAGTTGCCTCTCCATTTTCTGCAATTTGTCAGAAAGCAACTACTTCTCTTCCTCCACAGAATTCAACTGCTCTCTAAGTATGTTGCTCTTCCTTCCATCCTCATACATTTCTCTCACCATATCCATCATGATGAAAAAGTCTTGTTTCATGTCTTCATCAAATAATTTTGTGAAGAAAGGAGAATTTGAGGACTCACTTGTAGAAGTTGTCATTATGCCAATGAATAAAGAACTTCAAACAAGATTAACAAAGAGCTTATTCAAGCAATCTTTTGCAAAAAACCTCTTGTGCTTCAAGGACTGCTTTGGGATCCTTTGGGATAGAATAATGCCTTCAGCCCTTCTCCTTCTTGTCCTTCCTGGACTGAGCTATCAATAGCTTTCCCTTCACCTCTGCAAACTCAGAAAATAGTCAGTCTACAAACAAACATACAATCAATCAGACAATCAATCCTTGACTGCCCAAACACCTTTCAGACAAGCAATCTTTGCTCTGTTAATCAAGTATTCTGATATAACCTTCTTAAAGGTGTGGTTAATCAATATTAAGCTTTGATACCACCTGATCCAAAAATGGGCTCTTATGCTTCTTGTCCAACTTACAAGAACCTCTCCCACTTCCAAAGCTTGCTTATTCCCAAGTCTTATTGATTAACCAATACAGAATTAATAAGTGATTGATAATATGGGTGTATGCTTGTATTTGTTTTCAACTGATTCCTTGCTTTAAAATCTGATGTTTAGTTGATATGTAAATGTGCTTAAATATTATATATATATATATGAATATAACAGTAAACAATCACACAGAAACAACAATGTAATTAGGAGTTCACCCACAACACTTGGGTTACATCTCCATGAGCTCTAGTCAACTCAACTAGGCTCTCTCAGATTATGGTATAAGTCTTTTGTACAAGCTCTTTGGCTTGACTCCTGCTGTTTTACACAGAAACAGTGGGTTCAGACACCATGTTATTCCCTGGCTCTTGAAGCTCTAGCTCTTGGCTCTGGCTCTTCGCTCTTGGTTCTGGCTCTTTGACTCTAACTCTGGCTCTTCGGCTCTGGCTCTGGCTCTTTGGCTCTGACTTCTTTCTACCCTCATCAGTTTACAGCCCTCCTGGCTTTTCACTTGACTTTCAAGTGACTCCCTTGGCTGCTCTTTTGCTTATGCACTACCTCTTTTTCCTTAGCTTTCTGCTTTGGCTTTACTTTCAGCAACAAAACCCCCAATAATCAGCAAAAACAACCAACAACAACTTAGCCGCTATCAACAACCTTGTCTCTATCGTTCTGTGGTGTTTTAAGCCAAACCGGCGCTATTGGTTCATATTCCCTCTCGGGCTCTCTGTCTTCCAACCATGGTCCGCTCAAATCCCTTCTCTGAGCGCTAGCAATAACTGCCAAATGCCCTCAGGGATGGATGCCACCTATTCCACCACTGAAGGAACCACCAGTGCTTGAATTCCCCAAATTTTAGCATTCTCAGTTTATACAGGAAAAATACACCAAACACGGGAAACTCCACAGAAAGCATTGTTCATCGGACTTCAATCACTATAAATTTCGCCCTAAACTCCTATCGGGTCCGCCCATAATCGCTATCGCAAGTCGCTTTGGCCCTGTTCCAAGGTTTTCCTTTTCTATTTAAAAATACATTAAAACAGTGCAAATATCGCAAAAATGGCTTATGACGGACCTGAAATATTATTCATTTTCATTCCAAAACCCCTTCGAGTCCAGATTTCATCACATTGCTCTTCCCTTTTGTATTTCATTTAATAACGAAATATACGAAAAAATGCCTTTCAACGGATCTCAAATCTTATGCAGTAGCGTTTATATTTGTTATTGGGTCTAGCCATCGTCGATACCAATTCGCTGATCCGATCATCGGCGAATGGCATATCGCATCACATACCTATAATATATATTCTAATATTATATTATATCTATATATATATTTATATCTATATATTTTATATTATATATATATATATATATATATTATATATATATATATATATTTATATTTCTCTGTAATTCAGCTATTATATTATATACAGTAAAAAAAAAATACAGTCAAGGTGTCATTGTGCCCAAGGCCAGCTGTGGTGCTTTGGGCTCGGCTATCACAAAACAAAACCTGCCCGCGCAGGGGCATCACTACGATACTGGAGCAACCCATATAGATCCATTAGAACATGACTAAGGTCCCCGACCAAATAGAGTAGTCCCACGCAGGGGCACAATAGCATAACAAAACATCCCACGCAGGGGCCTCATACGATATTCAATGACTTCCCTATCAGGCCTAACAAAATTAACAGTAGCAGACATTGATTTGGACCTGAACCAGAAATAACAAAAAGCATAGCCATTGACAGAACCGGAACCAGAGATGACCAAAACAGAACCTGAACAGAGCTGGGTGAAGAGAATGTGGCCCAGCTGAGGGCTATTCCGCCGGATTTTCCTCCACCACCCTGCACCAGCCGTATTTCTCCCGCAGAGATTCCCAATCCTCCTCAGCTTCCTCCTTGGAAGTCGATGCTTCCTGAGCCTGAGGGCTTTTAGGAGCTTGCCCAAGCGCCTCCACAGGTTTCTTTTCATCCACGCCAAAGCTTCCACCTGGGATCCTCTCCATACTACACAAACCTCCTTCTTTGTCCTGAGATTCCTCGAGGAATAAAACCGAGACATGAGCATTGATGCGGGGTCTGTCCATCGAGCTGCCGAAGGTGAAGATGGCGGAACCAAATGCAGGTGCAGGGGCTGGTTCAGAATTAGGACCGCTCGTGTCCATGAATTGGCTAGCCTGGATGAGGGTGGCTTGAACTCCTCCATGGCAATGACAGCGGCAGTAATGAAGGCGGGGTCTTGAGGCTGGAGGACGAGACGGCCTTCCTCGAGCGGGACCCCTCCGTCTAACCATTTTTGCAGGGGCTACAGGGGCGGATAGAAATACTGGAGCAAAGTTGACGCGGCGCCCCACCGTTCGGAGACACCACCCAATTGAGCCCAGACAGCAACCACCCGAATTTTCGGGCTTGTGACAGTCTTCAGAGATATACACACAGGCGTTACCAACAGGAGCTGTAACCTGGAGGGTGAAGCTGCATACAAAAGACTGATCTCCATGACCCAGTCCTTCTCCCTTATTAACAAAACCGTCATTCCCTCGGTACCTGTTCGCCCGAACTGCAAGTTGCAGTCGCACCATATTACCATAATTCGCATTGAATGCCTGCCTCTTGCCCTGTACAGACATTCCATGGCGGCCATGTGGCTCCTCGTTAACACTTGTCCCATCACCCGCATCCGGGGCTGCTGCATCATTTTGGATCAGGCTGGCACATTCTTGAGCCTGATCATAATTTGGAATTATGATGGTGTTGCCAGTGATAAGGGTACTGGCATTTTCTACTCCTATATTGGCCAGAAGGTCAACAACCTTATTGCCTTCCCTTTTAGTATGCATGAAAGAGATGACTCTGTTACTGCGAAGCAATTGTTCAATATCCTTCAGCCTTGCTTCGAGCCTCCAGCTAGTGGCAATTTTCCTTGCTTGAGATCCATTTTGGAGGTGCTTTGCCATGTTAATGAGGATCTGGGAATCTCCTTCCACGACTAGGGGCTGAAGGTTGAGATTCCAAGCAAGAGTGAGTCCTTGCCAGAGTCCTTCCAACTCAGCTAAGTTTTTAGTGTCCTAGCCTATGTTTTCAAAGTAAATATGCATGGGAGTACCTTCATGATTTCTTATGATTCCTCCAAAACCAGCTGAACCAGGATTGCCCTTAGAGGCTCCATCGAAGTTGAGCTTATAGGAGTTCTTTGGCGGAGCCTTCCATTTTCCTTTGTTGATGTTGCTGCTTTTGGCTCAGCCGTTCTTCTGAAGTTCCTGAGGTAGATGCAATTGCCAATTGTCTAGAATACTTTTCTCATTGGGAAGAGATGGAAGATCCTCCTGCGTCCATGGAAGGAGCATCATTGTTTCTTTGAGATTCCCACAAAACCTCTTCCATATGTCCTCGATCAGGGAGCATTGGTTTTTGAATATTCGTTTGTTTCTTCCCTTCCAGATGCTCCAAAGGATTAGACCTGGGATTATGTTCCATAAACGATTAAGGAGCTCGCTTTTGTAAGGTTTCTGGGGCCATTGTCTTAAAGAGTTGGTTATGTCGTTCTCCAATCTGCATCTTCTTTGGCATCTGAAGCTCGCTTTTTCCCATAGCTGATTGGCTAAGGGACATGCGTCCAAGAGGTGTTGGAGATTTTCCTCATTGTGCTTGCAATTATGGCAGATGGATGGACCCTGAAAGTTTCTTCTTCTTAATTTATCCCATGTCAGAATCCTTTTGTGTCCAACCAACCATAAGAAGTGTGATACTTTGGGCCAGGAATCGAGCTCCCATATTTTGCGCCAGATAGTATCAGAAGGAGTGGTGTTGTTGCTTATTATTTTGTACGCCTCTGAAGGAGAGAAGGTTCCTTTTGGTTGGTATCCCCATCGAAGGATGTCATTTCCTTCATCATATCTGATGTTTATTTTCTGAAGCTCCATCTCCAGTTGCTCAGCATCTTGAAGGTCAGTGTTATGGATTAACTGATTACCCTGTTTCCATTGCCTGAAGCCGTGCTCCGCCTCCTGCAACTAGTACTGTTGGATCTTTTCCTGCTGTTGTTCCTGCCTGTTGAGTACCGGAGCTGGGTACAGAATACTGTTGAGCTTTGGCATCTGGTTCCAAGCATCTGTCCAAAATCTAGTTGTACTGCCATTCCTCACTTCCCAAAAACTGTGCTTTTGAATTAATTGGTAGTGTTGTTTGGCTGCGTTCCACATTAGTGATCCCTTGACATTGGGAGTGAACCTGATGAGTTCCTCCTGAGGTCTGTTGTTGGCATATTTGGCTGTCCATAGTTTGACCCAGGGCTTATCTGGATTAGTAACCCATTGCCACCAAATTTTTGCACTCATGATGGTGTTGCTATGCTCTGGGTCCCTCAGTCCGATCCCCCCTTTGTCTTTGGGAGTGCATACAGTGGCCCATTTTACCAGAGCCCATTTACGGTTGGTTGCCGAGCTGCCCCACAGGAAGCTACGCTAAAGGTTCCTTATTTTTTTAAGTACCCACTTCGGCACTGCTAGGATTGAGAACAAATAGAGAGGCATAGCCTGAAGGACCGATTTGATGAGCACGACTCGAATGACAAGATTTAGAGTTCTATGAGTCCAGAGGTTAAGGCGAGATTCGATCTTTTCAAGGAGGGATCGCCAAGAGGAGTGCTTTATGGTTGAGGTCGTGAGCAGTGCTCCCAGATATTTGGAGGGGAGGGTAGCGGAGGGGAATCCTAAGATGCGGGCAACCGCGATTTTGACTGAGGGAGGAGTATGAAAGAAGAAAATCTGAGACTTGGAGCAGTTGACATTTGTGCCAGAGGCTTCTGAAAAATAATTAAGCAGGGCTTTGAAGCGGGAGGATTCCTGGACCGAAGGGTAGCCAAAAAGCATAGTGTCGTCGAAAAACTGCTGGTGGGAGTTAGCAGGGGTATTATGAACAGATAGGCCTTTGATCTGATGAGAGTGGAGGGCATTTTTGATATGACGCCCTAGACCTTCAGCCATTAGGACAAAGAGGAAGGGGGAAAGGGGGTCATCTTGCCGGATCCCTCTGGAAGGTTTGAAGGGTCGGGAGGGGATGCCATTGACAAGGATGGAGAATTGAGTTGTGGTAATTAGACTCATGATCCATCGCACCCACATAGAACAGAAACCAAAGGCGGTGAGCATGTGCTGAATGTAAGTCTAGCTGAGTTTATCAAAAGCCTTAGAGAGGTCCAGTTTGAGAAGCATACCTGCCTGCTTGGTGGTCTTGAGGGAGTGTATTATCTCGTGCGTGAGGAGAATTCCATCCATGATCTAACGCCCTTCCACATAGCCCGACTGTTCTGGAGAGATAAGCAAGGGCAAGAGGGGCTTTAGCCGATTCGCAATCACTTTAGATATTACTTTGTAAATGACATTACAAAGGGCAATCGGCCTATACTTATCTGGGGTGATAGAATCTTCCTCTTTAGGGATAAGAGCGATGAAAGTTGTGTTTAGAGAGGGGAGCAGCCAATGTAGGGCTCTTGATTCTTCTACAATTTGCCAAACCTCATGCTTTATCAACTCCCAGAAAGTGTGAAAGAATGTTGTGGTGAAACCATCTGGGCCAGGAGCCTTACCTTCCTTAAGTTGAGACATTGCATCGTCCACCTCCTGCGTCAGAATGGGGCGAAGAAGAAGTTCATTATGCTCCTCCGTGATAAGCTTTGGCACATTGTTGGTAATTCTTTCAATAGTCGGGCGCTTATCTCCTTCAGGCTCTCGATGGACTTGTGCGAAGTGATTGAGGAATTCCTCCTCAATTTCCTCGTGTTTCTCTATTTTGGCTCCTCCCTGTTTTTGAATGAAAGGGATGTTGTTGTGCATTCTTTGTTGAACAGTGGTCCTGTGGAAGAATTTGGTATTTCGTTCACCTTCCCTCAGCCATCTGATTCTGGATTTTTGCTTCCAATATATTTCCTCCTATTTCCGCCTTTCCTCCAGTTTGTTGTGGATGCTTCGTTCCTATTCCAACGTTTCTTCAGTGTGCCCCTCTGTTATTATCTTTTGTTGGAGTTCCGAAAGTTCCTTGTTTAGTTCTTGTTGCGCTGTAAATATGTTACCAAAGGTCTCCCTGTTCCACCGTTTTAGATGACCTTTTAAAAACCTGAGCTTTTGTTGGAACTGAAACATCTTAGATCCTTCAGGCGGGGTGAAGGATGTCCAAATAGTTTTGACAAGATCTTTGAATGAGGGATGTGTGAGCCAGAACTCTTCGGAGCGGAAAGGTCTTCTGGTAGGATTGCCTGGTCTTTGCCATTGGAGGGCAATCGGCCAGTGATCCGATCCTGTGTGAGGAAGAATAGATGCTGAAAAGTCTCCTCCAAGGTGAACCGCGTTGTCTAATATGAGGAAGCGATCCAATTTGGAGGCAATTTGATGCTTGCCTGCTCTGCGATTGCTCCAAGTGAAAGTTCCATTGCCAAAAGGCAAATCTATGAGAGAGGTGTTCTGAATGAAGTCCTTGAAGTGGGAGTTTTCATGGTCCATTCTGTTTCTACCTCCAATCTTCTCCTCTAGCTTGGTGATCAGATTAAAATCCCCGCCTATTATCCAGAGCGGGTGCCTTCTGTTGTTGTTCAAGGCCTCTATAGTATCAAGAAGAGAAATTTTACTTCCTGTTTCCTACGGGAAGTAAACATTTGAGAGATTTCCATGGATGTTCGTACCTAGGATGTGAAAAGCAGCCTAGATGAGATGATGGGAGGCATGCAAATCTGAAAGATCTATCGCCTGTGTATTCCAAGCTATAGCCAGTCCTCCCGAGGCTCCAGAGGCATCCACCGCTACTGATCGACATCCTGGCCACGCCTTGGAGAGAATGATGTCTAATGTTGAGTTGTTGCATTTGGTTTCTTGCAGAAAGCACATTTGTGGTTTTTCCATTTTAATCATGTTTTTTAACATTCTGAGTTTGCCAGGGCTATTGAGCCCTCTAACATTCCATGATACTAGCTTCATAGTTTAACTATTGATGGAGGGTTTATAGTACTTCGTCAATTTAGCATACCTACCCGAGTCGACCAAGATTTTCCTGATCTCGATCGTTCACTGGAGGTCCGTTTTTCTTCCTCTTTTCTTGGAGTCTTTTGGGAGTGGATTGTCATCCCAATGGCTACCAAGCTGTATACCTAGTTGATGTTGGTGGAAGGCCCTGGAGATAACCACTTCCAGCTTGTTGAGTTGAGCCTCTGGTATGTTATCGTATGCCTTCTTATTGCATGCCAGTTCTAGCTCTATGATGTCTAATCCATTCAGATCTATGCTCTCTGGTTCTTCTTCCATTAGTTGCACTTGATTGCTTCCATCCATATTGGTCTCTGTGTTTTGAGGGGGGTCTTGCTTTCCATCGATTTCCATATCCTTGCCTTTCCCTTCCATCTCTACGGGTCCTTCCGAATGGAAAACCGGGTTGCTAATGGGGGGGGTGGTTTGGATGAGGAGGCAGAGGGAGGAAGGTGGGAGGATGAGGAAGGTGGAACAGACGCAGCTTCAGAGAGCGAGGGATGGTCCTCAGAGGTTTGCGTTAGGATTTCAAAACTGTTCTTTTTGGCTGGACCTTGGTTATTATTTTGTTGTGGCTTGTTGCCATTGTTGGGCTTCTTGTGCACACGCCTTCGGCTAGGGGCTTTTGTGAAGCCATCCTGGGTTGGGGCTTCTGAGGGTTCAGGGGTAGCAATTTTGACGTTTAGCGGACAATCCCGGAAAAGATGCCCTAGAGCATGGCATTTTCTACACTGAAAGGGGACGTGCTCGTAGTCCAGAGGTTGAATCCACTCTTCATCCCAGTGAAAGAGACTTACCGATTCTAGCAAAGCTTCATTCAGTCGTATGAAGATGCATATGCGAGCATAAGAAATGTGTATGCGCTTTTTTGTTTCTTCTGCAGCCCTGATGTATTCCCCTATTCCATTTCCTATATCTTTGAGAATATCCTCGTCCCAATACTCATCTGGAAGCGAGTACAGTCTGATCCAGACTGGCGCCCATGTGAGATCTTCCTTATCCGGGTTGAATCTTGGTATCCAATCCCTCAGATACAGACCCGCTGAGTTGAAAAAATAGGGTCCCTCTCCTAGGATTCTGTATTTGTCCTCCAGGCAGAAGAAGATCGCAGTGAAAAAGCCTTTCGGCCCTAGCTGCAAGGTAACATCTCCTTTAGGTTTCCACTTCGCCGCAATCCAGCCATATAAGGCCCTTTCTGTCGGCCAGAACCCTATGAACTTCCCAATAAGGGCGTGATCCCGAATGTATTCTATTCTCTTGTCAATCTTGTGTCCTGGCAGCTCTATTCTGGGTCGTTCTTTGGCTATGGGCCTGCATGTTGCCGAAGAAACTTTCGGGGTTTCCCCCGGTTTCTCCCCATTGTCTTGTGCGGCACTGGCATTATCCGTCCACCCTTCTGTCCTTTTGTTCTCGTGTTGATGCCTATTCTCTCGGTTCATGATTCCCTTATCAATGGAACCAAACACAAGATCTTGTTCAGGACCATGCAGCGTGTTGTTTGTGCCTGGGGAGGGCTCTGACGCCCCCCCCTGCGAGGAGTCCATTTTCTTTCCTTAGCGTCCTGCCGCTCTGATGCACGACAGGGCCCGTGGTTCAGCGCCTGAGTCGATCCAGAGAATCACAGACTGCGTCGTGACAGAGAAGCTCTGAACCCTAATCGTTGTGACCTAATCGTCGTTCACCGCCTCCGAGCTAAAAAAATCGTAATCCTATATATATATATATATATATATAACGCCCCGCTCCATTGTGTTTGCCGATTGTGATCCAACGATATTGGCAATCGCGGTATCGAATAGGCCCAGTCCCATCACATGTTATGCCTCCAATTGCCTTCGCCTGTCACTGCCAATGCGATATGCTGATTGGATCTGGACCATTGATCGACCAGATCTGAAAGCTCATGTGCAAACATTGTTCAAGCCTCTAATAGGTCTCATTTCTGCCATTTTTTCATATTTTTAAGGCCTGATAATGTTATCTACCTTTTCCATAACTTCTCCTTTTGCAATGGTTTTGACCTTTTAGGAGATTTTGAGGACTTATAGGGTTTTTTGGACCTATTTTCAAGGGATTTTGCCTCTTTTTCCAAAGGAAAGAGGTAGTTTCATTTTATGATAACTTTTGCATTCTAAGTCAGTTTTTGCCCATTCAAGTTGCAATAGATTCAGAATGAGATGATCTCTGCAATGGGGCTAGTTCTAGGAACTTCCTTGGACTTTCATTTTCTTCAATGAGGAACACTTAGACTCAGGGGTCTATCCAAAATCCATTTTGGATCACGTAGGATGTTCAATATGGAATGAACGTGTCTTTTGAGTATTGGTGAATTCGAAGAGACAGAGGAAGTCGAAGAGTGAGTGCAGAGGAAGCAGAAAGAGAAAGCGACCGAAAAGGAAGCCAAAGGTCAGGGTTATCAGGAATATATAACAGAGAACAAGGAAAGTTTATGAGTTGGAAAAACTGTAAGAAACAGAGGAAGTCGAAGGTCTGGCAAAAGTGGAAGAAGCAGGAGGATATAAGTAAGTCATAGGTCCAGCGAGGTTGGGAGCAGAGAATTACTACTAAACAGATCCAAACAATTTACAGTAGAGGGCTGGAGCCCTTGGGGTTGGTGCCTCAGAACTGGAAGGATTGGTGTCCTGGGAGTTGGTGCTCCTAAATCTAAGGTTGGTGCCTTGACAAGATAGGGTTGGTGCTCTGGAGGTTGGAGCCTCACAAAAGGTCCAAGTTGGTGCTTGGCGACTGGCTGAAGCTATATATATATATATATATATATATATTATTATATATATATATATATATTATATATATATATATTGTACTTGATTTATTGCAAATATTATATTAATAAGCATTCAATTTCCTGTTTTTATTTTTGTGTTCTAAATGTAATGATTTAACAAACAAAAATAACAATTGAAGAAATTTTGATTCAACCCCCCCCCCCCCCATTGTTTCCAACAATTGGTATCAGAGCTAGGCTTCTTCATATTAGCCTAACAGCTTGAAGAAGGATTCTGAGTCCTGATGAGAAATCAAGAAGTGTCAGGAAGACCTCCTCTGTTCAATGGCACAAATTTTGGTTTTTGGAAAGAGAGAATGTCCTACTACTTAATGTCCCTTGGACCTGAAGTTTGGCATTCAGTTTAAATGAGTACATAGCGCCTTCCACTCTTCCAACAAATCAAGTCAAAAGGAAATCCTACATTGCAAATGCAAAAGCCTTAAACTCCATCACTAGTGGAATCACCGATTCTGAATTTAGAAAAGTCATGATTGTAACTTGGCCAAAGAAGTATGGGATAAGATAATTAGCTTATACAATGGGGACTCCAAAGTTAAGAAGGTTAAGCTTCAAACTCATAGAAGGCAATTTGAAAGTCTGAAAATGGATGATGAAGAAGATATTGCATCATACTTTCTCCAAGTAGCTGAAGTAGTCAACTCTCTTAAAGGATTGGAAGAAAACATTGAATAAAACACTATTGTTCAAAAGGTCTTAAGATCTCTCCGAGACATATTTGACTCCAAAGTAAGTGCTATAGAAGAAATGAAGAATCTAGATACTCTCAAGATGGATGAACTTCATGGAATCCTCATTTCCTATTAGATGAGAAAAGGATGCGCAAGTTCCAAAGACACCGCATTCAAGACCTCAAAATCAAAAAAGGGGAAGAATGGAATGCCAGTAGTGATGACTTTGATGTTGAATCTGAATTGGCCCAATTTGTACGAAAATTAAAGAAAGGATCTAAGCTAAAAGGTAAGTACCCTCTTATTTGTTTCAAATGTGGAAAAATAGATCATTATGCTGCAAAATGTCCCCATAAGCATGATAGTGATGGTGAGGAAAATTCTAAAAGGATGGCATACAAAAACAAAGGGTTCAATAAGAAGAATTTCTTCTCTAAGCAAGATGAGTCTGATGAAGATGAATTTGTAGTTATCAAAAAGAAATCAACTAATCAGGTCCCTCACCACAAAGGCGGTAATGAAGAATCAGATGAAGAAAATGACCATGCTGGAAGCTAAGAAGTATTATTCATGGCATTCACAAATAATGATGATTTAGATCTAGAAGGAAATGTAGATGAATTGTTAATAAGTGCCATTGAAGAAAATGAGAAATTACAAAATAAAATCATCTCTCTCAAGGTAGAAAACGAGGAAACAAAAAGAAGGGAAGACCTCTTGAAAAATAAGCTAAAAGAAAAAGAAGAATTTTGTGAAGAATGTGAGGCCAAAATAGTATCTCTGAGGAAGGAACTGGAGCAAGTCAAAAGGAGCTAGGAAAGCTCTCAAATTCTTGACACTATCCTAAATAATCAAAAACCTCAACATGACAAATTTGGGATAGGTTTTAAAGGAGAATCATCAAGTACTAAGAATAATGCAAAAAGCTATGCCGACGTACTTTCCAGCGACACAAAAGAAGAAAGATTATTTCATCAAAGGCCCATCTCAAATCAAAAGAATGAAGAGAGAGTAACTCCAAGGAAGAATGTTGATTCAAATCATGGAAATTACAACAGGTACAAAACATTATTTCATCAAAGGCCCATCTCAAATCCAAAGAATGAAGAGAGAGTTACTCCAAGGAAGAATGTTGATTCAAATCATGGCTATTACAACAGGCACAAAACTATCTTTTTGGGCATTGTTTTTATTGTAAAAAATTCGGTCATCAAGCTAGACATTGCATGGCCCGTAAGAATGAAACACCAAAATTAAAGGATCAAACAAACAAACCATATGGTCCCAAAGGGCAAGGACAAATAAAGACCTACAACTCTTTTGATCCCTTGGCCAAATTTGATCCAATGTGCTCATTATGTAATGATAATGGACACAATGAACAAAATTTCCCCCTTAAAAGAAGAAAAGCAAAAATGAGAATCCCAACACAGATAAATGTGGCCTAGCTCTATGTGCTCACAGTGATGAAAATCATTGGTTTGTGGATAGTGGGTGCTCCAGACACATGAAAAGGTACAAAAGGAAATTTGTATCATTGAAAAAAAAGGAAGGAAATGTATCCTTTGGAAGTGGATCTACCAAAATTGTTGGAAAAGGAACTGTTACCCTTCTTAATGGAAAAGGAAAGGCTCAAAATGCTTTTCTAGTAAACGAGCTCAAACATAATCTCCTGAGTGTTAGCCAAATCTGTGATGAATGACATAATGTTGTCTTTAGCACTAAAGATTGTGAAATAAGGAACTCTTCCTCAGCGGAACTTGTGGTGAAAGGGGTTAGGACACAACAAAACATCTACATGCTGAAAAAAATTCAAGAAGATAAATGTTACTTGAGTCAAACAGATGAAATTTGGTTGTGGCACAAGCAACTTGGACATACAAGCTTCGAAAACTTGATCAATATCAGGAACATTAATGCAGTACGAGACATCCCAAATTTATTCAAGCCAAATCAAGGAGTATGTGGTCCATGTCAACATGGAAAGCAAACTAGAACCAGTCACAAGACCAAGGACTTTTCTACATCAAATCCTTTGGAGATCATCCATGCTAACTTATGTGGACCAACTAGAACTCCAACACTCCAAGGAGAAAGGTACTTTGCTTTATTTTTTTGATGACTATACTAGAATGATGTGGGTATATTTCATAAAATATAAATCCGAAGCATTTGAGTGTTTTAAGAATCTTAAAGCCCTTGTAGAATATGAAAAGCACTCTAAGATTAAATGTTTCAGAACGGATAGAGGGGGATAATTCACATCAAAAGAATTTGATGAATTACGTAAATTACATGGAATCAAAAGAGAACTCTCTGCTGCCAGAACACCCAAGAAGAATGGGGTAGTTGAAAGAAGGAACCGAACAGTTCAAGAAATGGCAAGAACAATGTTAATAGCAGCTGACTTGCAACCAAAATTCTGGAGAGAAATAGTCAGAACAGCTGTTTATACCTTGAATCGAACTCAACTAAGACCAAATAATGAGAAGACCCCTTATGAATTATAGAAAAGAATACCTGCTTCAGTAAAATACTTCAAGATTTTTGGAAGCAAGTGCTTCATAAAAATCAATGATGGCTCACCAGGAAAATTTGATTCTCGGGTTGACAAAGGGATGTTCCTTGGATATTCTACAAGGAACAAAGCCTACAAGTGCTACAATAATCGACTACGGAAAATAGTGGAAAGCATTGATGTGAAGATTGATGAAGACCTTCCAGAAAAAGAAATTGAAGAACATGAAGTTGACCCTCTCATTGAAGAAGAACCTGAAAAAGAAGAAAAAGATCAAGAAAAACACAAGGAAAAAGAACCATCTCAAACCCCTTCAAAGATGAAGTTTCTCCAGAAACATCACCCAGAAGAGCAGATTATTAGCAATATAGATGAATGGATGCAAACCCGAAGAAGGATGACAAATACACCAAAGAAAAATGATGTTGCTCTTCTATCCATGATAGAACCAGAAACATTTACTCAAGCAAGTAAGGATCCTCATTAGGTAAAAGACATGGAAGAAGAAATGTCTCAAATCGAGAAGAATGAGACATGGGAGCTGGTACCTCGTCCAAAGGATTAAAATATAATTGGAACCAAGTGGGTGTTCAAAAACAAAATGAATGAAGATGGACAAATCATCAGAAATAAGGCAAGACTTGTTTGTAAAGGCTATTCACAAATTGAAGGAATTGACTTTGAAGAAACCTTTGCACCAGTGGCTCGTGTGGAAGCTATCAGGATGTTCTTGGCATTTTCTTGCTCAAAAAGATTTAAAATCTATCAAATGGACGTAAATTCAGCATTTCTGAATGGGGAACTCAAGGAAGAAGTCTATATGGAGCAACCAGAAGGGTTTAATCTAGCAGAAGGAAAAGACTTTGTTTGTAAGTTGAAAAAGGCATTATATGGGTTGAAACAAGCTCCTAGAGCTTGGTACACAAGATTGGATCACTATATACAACAACAAGGCTTTAAGAAGGGGGTGGCAGGAAGTAATCTCTACATAAAGACGGATGAGGATAAGTTACTAGTCACACTTATCTATGTTGATGATCTGATTTTTGCTAGTAATAATGATGAGGTGAGCCATGAATTTGCCCAAAATATGTCAAAAGAGTTCGAGATGTCGATGATAGGATAGTTATCTTACTTCCTTGGACTACAAGTATCTCAAACCACGGCAAGCATGTTCATCTCTCAAGCCAAATATCTTAAAGACATGCTTAAAAGATATGGAATGGAAGATTGTGCACCCATGACACACCTATGACCAAAAATTGCAAATTAAGCAAAGATGATGACTCCCCTCCAGTAGATGCAACTCATTACAGGTCAACAATTGGAGCCCTTCTATACTTAACTGCTACGAGACCCGACATTATGCAAGCAGTAGGAATGGTGGGAAGATTTCAATCAGCTCCTAAACAATCCCATTTGTTGGTTGTAAAAAGAATTCTTAGATACTTGAAAGGAACTCCTGATTTCGGTCTTTGGTACCCTAAGATCCCAACTCTTACTGTGACTACATACACCGACGCTGATTGGGCCAGAAGTGTCGATGATCGGAAAAGTACTAGCAGAAATGCATTCTTCCTGGGAGATTGTCTAGTATCTTGGCTCAGCAAAAAACAAACATCCATATCACTATCTATAGCGGAATTTTTCGAGTATATTGCTACCGCAGATTGTTGTACTCAAATATTATGGATGAAGGAAGCTCTGAAAGATGTCAACATAGGTACAAATAAACCAATCACCATCTATTGTGATAATACAACTGCTATCAACCTCAACAAAAATCCAGTGATGCACTCAAAAACCAAGCACATACCAATCAAGTATCATTTCCTTCATGAACAAGTAGCTGAACAAAACATCATCTTGGAATATATCAATACTAAGGAGCAGATAGTTGATATTTTCACAAAACCTCTTCCTTAAGAAGCATTTGAACATCTTCATCAAAAGATGGGGGTTATCTCTTTAGCATCACATTAAGTTGATTCATAAAGATGTTACATGGCAGGGGGAGTAGTTTGACAGGGGGAGTCCTTATGCACTCCTTTGCCACTGATGTCAAAGGGGGAGAGAAGAAGAAGAATATTTCCATCAATGACAAAGGGGGAGATTGTTGATCTAGATTGTCATTAATGTCAATATGGAAATATTCTAGGATACTAAATGATGATAAGAAGTCATATGAGCTATCAGAGTAGATAATATAAGAGCAGAGAAGAGTTATCAGAGCAGTATCGAAAGTTATAGGTCGTAGGAGTGAAGAGAAGCCATAGGAGCAACAAGCCAAGACAAAGCAGATCTATTGCATGTGCCAAGAGTAAGAACCATATCAGAGATATCGCATGAAATATAAGAAGGAGCAAAGAGGAACACGCAGTGAGGAAAGAGCCAAAATGAGGAACACATCATCGAAGGAAGAATGAAGAGTGTGCGTAGCCATCGGAGCAAGTAAAGAAGAAAACAAAGAGCACAGCTATCGGATGAGCGGGGGTAGGAGTGTACGTGGTTGAAGGCCCATCCTAGCCGTCGATCTCATTTTCAATGCTTACGTCATAGTTAACGGAGGGGGTTAAGCCTGTTGTTAACCCATGTGCTAGTTGAAGCCCCGCAAGCCGTAGATTTCATGACTTCGTATATCCAATGGATATCGGGTCACAAAATGATCGGACGTTAATCTCAAGAACGGACCCGAACTTTTATAGATCAAGGATATATAATCCTTATCGGCTCCATAAAGGTGGTTAAGTGTCGCGCAAGCTCCCTAGCCAATATCATTATGAACCATTGGATCCAGTGCGCCTTGATCAAACAGTGGAGGATCGGCGATTAGGTTTGTTGATCGGGTGGATCAAGAACCGTTGGATTAAAGATGAGATCAACGGTGGAGATGATGTGGCAAGCGGGACCACCCATTATATGTTTTTAACTATGTTGATATATGAAGATCGATGATGTTGATATCGGAGGACAAAGTATGTTATGGGCATGACTTGTAAAAGACGTCTGGAAGCTGCCATTGAAACTAAAGGAAGGATGTGGCACGTAGGATGTTCAATATGGAATGAACGCGTCTTTTGAGTATTAGTGAATTCGAAGAGATAGAGGAAGCCGAAGAGAGAGCGCAAAGGAAGCCGAAATATCAAGCGAGCAAAAAGGAAGCAAAGGTCAGGGGTATCAAGAATATATAACAGAGAACAAGGAAAGTTTATGAGTTAGAAAAAATGTAAGAAACAGAGGAAGCTGAAGGTCTGGCAGAAGTGGAAGAAGCAGGAGGACAGAAG
The DNA here is from genome assembly GCA_000404065.3 of Pinus taeda. Taxonomy (NCBI): domain Eukaryota; kingdom Viridiplantae; phylum Streptophyta; class Pinopsida; order Pinales; family Pinaceae; genus Pinus; species Pinus taeda. The sequence goes on from APFE030598625.1 coordinate 232,478, forward strand.
TAAGTAATAGGTCCAGCGGGGTTGGGAGCAGAGAATTACTACCAAATTGATCCAGACAATTTACAATAGAGGGTTAGAGCCCTTGGGGTTGGTGCCTCAGAACTAGAAGGATTGGTGTCCTGGGAGTTGGTGCTCCTAAAAGCATTCATTCCTATTATTTATTTCAGTGTTCTAAATGTAAATGGTTTAACAAATGAAAATAACAATTGAAAAGAAACACTGATTCACCCCCCCCCCCCCCCCCCCCCGAGTATTTCCAACACTACTTTTCCTTAATGGAGGTATTGGGGATCTGACCGGGCTATAATCTATCATGTCCATCTTTGGTACTGCAACGGGTATGGAGATTAACAGCGAGAAGTCTACCATCACTGCTTCGGGTTCCTCTCCTCATGAAATTCAATATGCCCTCCACAGATTTCCCTTCACTCTACACACCCTGGATGACGAACTAAGATATCTTGGATACACACTAAAACCTCACTACTACAGAATTGTTGATTGGATATGGTTGGTTTCCAAGATCGAGAGAAGACTAAGCATTTGGCATCACAAATATCTATCCAAAGCAGGTTGGCTAGTCCTCATAAAAGTTGTTCTGGAGGCCACACCTGTCTACTGGATGTCCCTAGCATGGATCCCTAGGGGTATTCTCTCTAGTATACAAAACCTATGTTGCAGATTACTTTGGAAAGGTAAAGAGGAAGGCAGGAATTTTGCTTGGGCCTGATGGAATCTAATAGCTCTGCCCAAGAAGTGGGGTGGATGGGGTATTAAATGTCTAGCACACTTCTCATCTGCGTTGGCTTCTAAACTAGGGTGGAAACTACTCACCACTTGCAGCTTATGGACGAGGGTTGTCTACAAGAAATACATTCACCCCCACAACACACTGGATTGGATCAGACACCCCACATGGAATAGATCAAGTATATCCATCATATGGAAAGCAGTTCTCAACTCCCTGCCACTCATTAGGGAAGGGATTACCTGGAAAATTCACTCTGGCACTTCGGTGCGCATTGGCTTGGATCCTTGGATAGGAAGTGGCAACTTACACAGGCTCCCACAGGAGTTAATCACGATGTTTAAAAATACTGGCATCTCACATTTAGATCACATAGCAGATCCTGAGAGCACCACCCTCTTCCAACAAGCGTGGAAGATTGCTCACTGGCTAAACCTTCCTCAAATATGGCATCAAAATTGGGAATTATATTTATCGGCGCTCACATAATCTCATATCAAGATCATAGAGGGTGAAGATGAACTTTTGGGCTTTGGCAAAACATGGATTGTATTCTCCCAAGGAAGGATACTTCTGCATCTATGCGGACCATCGACCACTGTTATTAGAGCAATGGTGGAGTCAACTTTGGAAATTAAAGGCACCACTCAGAATGTGATTGTTCATGTGGATTATGCTCAGGAACAAGGTCCCCACTAGGGAGAACCTCATGAAACGAAATTTCCACGGCCCATCCTAGTGCTGCTTATGCGAGAACAGCACGTAATCCACAAACCACCTTTTCCTTCATTGTCCTGTATCTATGGATTTCTAGCTATCGATCCTCTCCGCTACCCAAATCCCCATCCGATGGCAGGGCATATATGTCTAGGACGTATGGAAATCCTAGTGGGCATTGGCAAATCCGATCAAAGTTAGGAACTTTACTCTCCTCATCTGTTGGGCCATCTGGTTAGCCCGAAATCATCTCATATTCTCAAATAAATTACCAAATTGGCACATTATCTTTACCCTAGTACTAGCCACCTATCATCTTATCCCTGATGATGACACTACACCTTCTTCTAGGACTATTATTCCTAAAGCCATCAACAAAAATTACCCTTGGGCATACTTCAACGAGTCTACACAAGATGGAGGTTGTGGGGGGGGAGCTATCCTTTACCTATCTGATACACATTCCTTTAAAATCCAAATGGGGTTGGGAATGGGTACTAATAATTTTTCTGAGCTCATTACTCTCAGACATCTGCTTCAATTTGGATTAGAAAAACATTACAGAAATATTCAAATATTTGGGGACTCAAAGATCATTATCAATTGGATCAACAATATTTCTATATGTCATGCTTATTCTCTGAGGCACATTTTGGAAGAGACACAAAGACTCATAGCTCATTTTGACTCCTTTGTTTTTCATCATATATATAGGGAACGCAACCAGATTTCCGATCAGCTATCCAAGGACGCTGCAATCCGACCTAGAGGTGCATGGATGATTCAGGAACAAAGGAACGGTGAACACTACCAATACTATCATAGACCATACATGGACTTCACAGTATAAAGGCCCAAGGGGCATGTCTTTATATGGCTTATTTTTTGTTTATTTATCAGTACATATTTATTGTTTACTTGATGTATATAATGGCAAAACTAAAACCATACTCCCTGTGAGGAGCATTTTTGTACTCTAATATTTTTGATGGGAGAGTCGCCACACCTTACAACATATGCTACACAGCTTCTACAATATGTAATTTTTCTACTATCAATGAAAATTGTGATTTTTCCTTGGGGGAAAAATACAAGAGGTTGACTAAGGAATAAAAATAATAATAATCAAGGAGAAAAACATGAAGTGCTTATATCTTGATTAAGAGGGAAACTACTAAGTGTTGTAGGGAATTGTCAACTCCCTCTTGATCCTTTCCTCCTTGCAGAAATCACTTAATTCCATCTTCAATGCTCATTATTTTCCTCAACATCAACTATTAATGCATGCAGCTTTCTTCTTGCATGACCTGTAAGGGCTAAGGGTTTCTTCATCCTTTGGATCTCTCACTTGTGTTCAACACTCCAAGTCTTGTTCTAGGGTTTACAAACCCTGAGTCTTCCAACATATGTAACACACAAGCATAAAGACTCCAAAGTGAATACATCAATAAGGACTCCTCAACTTCCACTAGCTCTAGAATAGCTTCCTTTTGAAACCTTTCTTCCATTCATTTTCATGCAATCGACACGACAATGTGAACAATGGACCATTTCAAATGAATTTCCTGGATAAGGTAGTTGTGTTGTGCCAAGAACTGCAATCATGGCATCAATTTCAAGAGCAAATTGACATTGATTCGCATGTCCATCCTTTGGAGCAAAATGACATTGTTTGTATACCATAGCCAACATCAAGGACTTGCACCACTTATGCAACTCATGAGTCCCCTTTTCCATTGGTTATCATGTTTCCCAACCTTAGGATGTATTTTGAAGCTCCATGCTTTAAATGAGTACCACCACCAAGGAACCAACATAGTTTACCCTGCTCATGCACCCAATTTTGCTCACCTTTGGATTCTACTAGATGTGAGTGCTTCATATTGCTTTGCCACACATAGTCTTTATTGATTGGCCATTTTATTGGGATCTTGTATTCTTTGGGAGGAGGTATTAAACAGAAAGGCCATTCCTAAAGTGGAGGACAATTTTTTTCGAAATTCTCTCTTCGAGAATAATTCAACATTTTCAACGTGTTGATATACTTTAAATCATGTCAAGGAACATAATTTGTATAATTCAATGGGCAAACATCCATTCCTTCTAAATCTATATTTAGCACATTGGCTCTATAATTGAGAACCACATTGTTTCTTAACCACTACTTCCCAGTTGAGATCAACGGTGCTTGCATATAGATCACATGCTTGGTGCCAAATAATTTTCTAGTGAAAAAGTAATTATCATCAGCACAACCACCTTTCGTGCTTGCATATCTAAAATGGAGGAAAGTGAAAACTCCATATTTAGATGCAAACATTAACAAGATGAAACAAGTCAGCTAGCCACATACAAACCCATATTTTCACTAGATTGTTTTGCACCTTATCACATAGGCATATCTTCATTAATTTTAGTTGAAGGCAGTTGAATTAGTGAAATCCTTACAAAACAACTCAAACTTCTAGATCTCAATAAAACCTATTAAAATATAGGGAAGAGGCTTTTGGAGCAAGAATATTGCAATTTCTTTTCGATCGAAAAATCAAGATTTTCTCAACTTGAGTTTGCTACAATTGAAGGATCGCATTTAATACTCTGAAAATATCATATTAGTTTATAAATTTTTGGTCACCATGTTTTACTTGGCATTCCAAATCAAATGTAGTTTTCTAAAAAATCATAGCCACCTAAACAAGCATTGTGCCCACGACCAGACCTCCTTTGTCTCAGTCTCGAGCTTGTGAAATAATTACGCTGCAATGATTGATTTATTTCTCCTACTTATTTACAATAATAAGTTATTTACTAATGCTTCAGTAAATATCAAAATAAAATTCAGTTGCAGACTTCGCAAACTATGAACTGAGAAAAGCAAGAGAAACACCAACACATGAACAATCACATTGACACACTTGTTTTTGGACAATAGTCCCAGGAAAAACCCAATGCGAGAAAACTGGTGTAACAGATCTGAGGGTTTCTATTATTGGCAGTAAATTTCTTAATACAATATGGATGCCCCAAAGAAGTGGCAATCCACTTAGAGAGGATAATTGATGAAAAAATAGTGAGAATTTTCTCACACTGAATCTGGAGATTTTGCATTGGCTCCAGCGCCTGGATGACCCATTGTGCAGGCTCTGCGTGAGCCTACGCAGTCACTGTGTGGCTTTTGCGTGGAGACTCCCTCTAACTGCATCATCCTTGCTAATGTTGCATATGTTACTAAGAAATCGAGATTTCATCTGCCAATCACCCACAATGATTCCTGACACTGATCTTTGATATCCCCCAACAGTTCTACATCAACCTCCTCCAGTTGTTGTGTTGTCCCTCCTTGGCATTGCGCTCCCTATCTGATCCTTCACTGTCTTCTCTAAAGTATATTCATTTGAACTGGAAATCACTTCCTTCCAGTACTGCCTTTTATCCTCACTACTTGATCACTTGTTCGAATTCCTTATCCAACCCTGCCTTAGGAATATCGAACTGACTGATCAACCCTCTATCTGTTTTCAAATGAACCCCAAGCCTCTTTCTTATACTTTTCTCGTTGAGACTTCAACAGCGAAGATTAAGTCTCTAATCAACGACTAAGATTAAAACTTGACTTGATCAGTCTTCTAGAACATTCTCACCCATATTTTGATTAATACTCATTAATATTTTAATTTTCCTAAGTTTACACTGAGGAACCCCATTAAAAATATTAATTATTTTAATAAAATACAATCCAGGTGGAATTTCACCAAACAGATTTTGGGTTATTTAGAACTTATGTGCCTTAGCCTCTCCACCAATTTTCATTGCTAGAGCACATCTGATACTACCAAAAACTAACACTCCCTCTTAGTGAGGAACATGTTCTAGCAACAATGTCCAACTGCATGTTGCTTTGTCTCTGAAGTATCTCTTTTTTGCATTGTTGTTGCCACCAACACTATGTTGTTGCTACTATTGTAATGATGTCGTGACACTTTCACTACCATTGATGCATTTGTACTACAGCTCCCTCTCAAATGTTGCACCACGTTATTGAAAGGGATTTTCCAACATACCCATATGTTCTCGGAATTGAACAAACTTTGTTCTTCCTAAAGCCTTGGTGAGTACATCTGCTACCTAATTTCCTGTGGGAGTATATTCCAACTGCACTGCCCCACTCTAAACACAGTCCCTAATAAAGTGACACCGAATATCAATGTGTTTGGAGCGATCATGAAACACTGGATTTTCAGAGAGTTTGATACAACTTTGTGTTAACGCTCAGGTTGTCCCTTGGCTCCTTAAGGGATACGGCCGAGGTAACACCAGACCAATCTTTGGACTGCGGGTCCTAACCTACCTGCAATCAGAGAGGGCTCTCTCTTCGTAATTTAGCTTTGTTTAGGGTGATCTTAGGCTAGATATGATGTACATGGGTTTTGTTTGAGTTTGGTGGGATGGTTGATCTATTCAAGCAGAGTTGGCATGCAAAGCGTAAGAAGTTTAGAGCATTGGGCATGGAGTCAAGGATTAAGGGTTGCTGGTGTGTTTTCTTTGGCAAAGAAGGAACTACAGAGAATAGTTAAAAAAGGAATAATATCAGGCTTGAATGAGGATGAAATGGATGTCAGGGAATGAAAGACAGCTAAGTAGCTTTCATTATGCTAACAGAGGGAAGGTGAGTGAACATTATATAGGAGAAATTAAGAAATTCCTAAACAATATTCATATATGGAGGAACTAGTGTAGATATGAGCGAATAAGTTTTCATATTCATGACTATTTCAGAAGAAAACATAGAGAAATAACAGGAATTGAGGACAGAGCACGGCTATGTGACATCTGAGTTATTCTTTCTTCCTGCAATTTTAGATCATGACACAGATATGATATAGCAAACATAGCAACTGAAAACAGGTGAGAAAAACTTATTGTTCCATGAAGAAGTAAAATAATCCTATAATCTATTCTTCAGCCATCAAATCCACATTAAACAGTCCAAACACAAGGTATTCCAGCAATCTCTGTTCATTAAATCTCTCAAAGCATACAGCGCAAGTCTCAAATGAGATTATCAATCAACCAACTCTCACCCATAAAACAGTCTAGAGGGTTGTTTAAATAGAAAATATTTACATGCTGGCCCTTGAGCCGCTGTCAAGTGAAAAATTACTGAAAAATATCTAACAAAACAGATCCCAAAGAGATCTGTAGCAATAAAGTTTTTTAATGCTAAGTCGTGCTGGAAATGAATGCATAAAATATCTAAAACAGGGGTTCTGGGGCAGCTAGCAACTGAAGTTATGCAACTAAGGGCTGCGTATGAGAGAGCAGCCTCAAAATGGTCGAACGGTGGTCCTGGAACTGTGCGCTGGCCTCATGGCCATAACTCTGTAATAACTGCACATGGAATCCTTTTGTCTGTATCGTTTAGGCGGTTCCGCTGCCCTTAAGTGGCACTGATTCTCTCAAAATCTGATATGAATCGCCTTTAATGGCTTTGATTATGTTCTGGTGATACTCTTTGACCTTTTGGGGCTCTTACGTCATAACTGTTGTATTGATATTTCTTTTATCTGATACTCTTTTCGGCGCTCTGATACTCTTTAAACTGAATCGGGCCGCTTTTCTCCCACTGATACACTTTGCCGCTGCAAAATCGCCCCTGCCTGCCACATTTGGCATAAAAGAAACGTTGTTGGGCATTTTGTTGCCTTTGGAAAGCTATCGGCGCTTGGTCGATCAAAACACTGGCAAAAAGTGATGAATCAATGTAAAATGGCGGAGATCGGGCATTGATGGCTCGCTGAGGCAAAAACATGCTATTTGGGGCAATTTGGGCTTGGAGCGATCCCAGAATGGCTGAGAAATGATCATGATCCTTTGGAGAAGGAGCGCGCTCAGCCGCCGAATTGAACATATGAAGAATGGCCCTTTTCCTCTTATAATGCGAAACATTACTTTAAACGTAAAATTCATGAAAAATGGGCGGACAGCGAAGACTGTAGCATATAAAATATCTGGGCTTTAAATAACTTGAATTGCTTCTTTAGGCGGTTTTGCTGCTGCTAAGTGGCTTTAAGACGGATCTTTGGAGTTGAATTAGCAATGCATTGACGTTCTTTTAAAGCTTTCCTTGTATAAGGCGTGTCATCAGTGACGTTCTTGGCTCTCTTTTGATGGGCTTATTGTGATACACCAGAACTTACGATTGATCAAATCCTTATTCTGCTTTCCGCGGGGTACTGATATTGACTTGCCCCAAGGAACCTTCAGTTGCATGTGGAACGCCAAAGACCCAGTCACGTACATTTCAGTACTTTGAGCGACAGACATCCCTTTCCTGTGCGTAACAATGCATGATAACAGTTGTTGATACACTAAATATAACAACATCCACTCTTTTCAATTTCTTTGCATGGGGTAGCAAGCCTGTATCTACAATAGCAGTGAAAAAGCTTTCGAGGGCACGAGCAAAGCAATATTGAGCTATTTCCATTCTTCGGCTCTTTTTCTCGATCAATAATGCAAGGGGAGCTGGAAAAGCACCAGCAGCAAGGGTTGAAATATCACACAGCCTTACTATTTGGAATAATGAGCATGTCCATATCCAAGCTGAAGTATAATATATAGAGAGAAACAAGCTTGATCTTGGTGAGAAATAAAAAATCAACCACAGCACCAGAAAGAAAGGCTCCAAAAAAGATTCTATAAGCATTGACAAGAAATGACCAACAACTTGCTCAAGCATCCATTTGAAGCTGCGGCCACACACAACAGATTCAATTACTTTAATTGTAGCTGCTTGGAATGGCATTCTTTTAACAAGGCTCCATCCTCTGTAAAATGTTTCAGCACCTCTATATTGGCTCTCCACAATGGCTACCCAGCAAGCAGTAATATAGATGTTGTAAGCAAGCCCATCAAACAAGTAATCCAAGGTAACAAATGCTCCTATCCTTGATGACATTCCCATATCTGTGGCATAGTCATCTTTCCAAGCAGCCCTAAATGCAAACGGCATGATTGACAACCGCAAGACCAACCTCTCCATTTGTTCTAACTCCAACACTTTCCCAAAGAGTGATTTCATTAAAAACAAGCATTGCAGTGCCCGCAAAGTTCCATGCAACACGGCTAGCCATATTAGTCTCCAGATGCCAGTTCTAAGGCCTGATCTTACTGACTGTTTGATGGAGACTCTCTTGTTCATGTGTGTACTCACAACAGTGTATGCAACAGCACCAAGGATAGCAGAATGTTGTAAGGCTACCACCACAAGAAGCGTTGCTAACACTCCAAAAGGTAGAAATAGTACCAAAAACACGGTGGCACCAGTTCCTTGAGGCATTGCCCCTTGATGATGAAAGCCTCTTCCACCAAATAACCTCCCTGCAAAGATTCCAACTTATTCTGATTCTTCAAGATCATCAGTAATCTCCCTCTGCGTGTCGTTCCTCGGGAGAAACACCATCCTTATTTTCACATAGTTTAAAGTTGTACCATCACTGTCATCATAAGCAAAAACCTGTTGACCATCCACGTCCTCTGTTGATTCACTTTTGCCCTGTGGCTCTGCTTGAGGACCTGAGACTTGTTCACTCTGACCCTTATTTGTTTCCATCGAGCTACCACCAAATGTATTCCCATCCGCACCGTGAATCAAGTCGTGCATATGTCCATTTGCTTCATCAACGGGCGGTCCCACAAAATATGATGAAAGGAAGTGGCCTAGAGACGGCCCCTCCTCCTGTCGGGCCTGTCCACCTGCACCAATGGTATTGCCATTCCCATCTACAAAACGTTTCTGTCGTTGAGATATACCAGAACTGCTTTCTGAAGGGTTGTGATTTTGTTTACCACGGTGATCGAAGTCTAGTGAAAAGTTTCCATGTGATACATTGAAAGGTAAACCAACTGAACCTATAGAGCTCTCAATTGCATTATTATACATCAAGGATAATGCTGCTATAACAAGAAGAACTCGTATATTCGCCCTAAAAGATATCAGTGCCTGCTTGAACACATCGGCCATTGTCTGCAGTTTTAGCTCAGGCCTTGTCATGGTTTATCCTTCTCTAGTGCTTTAGTGAATCCTACCTGCTCTGACGTACAATAATCCAAAGATACCTTGGTCAGAAATCTATTAGAAATTTTCCCAAATCATGTCAGCAAATGTTGTATATCCTATAATGTACTTCCCTTTCCTTTTAACTATACCAAAATGCACACTTCTGTGAAATAGAGACAGAAACAGAAATCCCTCTCCTCAATGGCGAATGCCCACCCAATCCTCCTTCTGTATGCAAATTATTAAAGACAGCCAGATCACCTACTTTTCTACAATTTAGTGTCAGGTGTGCCCTATATAAATCGTCGGGTGGCTGTCACATGAGCGTCTTGAAGCAGCTAGCAAATGCAACATAGATGCATAGGAACAATGTACTCATTGCAGCCAGAGACCAATAAAAGTAGTCCAAATGAGCTCTGTTCAAGTTGTCAGCAAACCAGCTCTGCTTCTTCCCTCTGCTACTTAGTTCCTCAAGAATAGAAATATAAAAACTGCTCAAGAAACTACCTATGCCGAAAACACTCAAATAGAGAGCGATACCTAAGCATTGTGTCAGGCATCTGATCATAAAAGTACTCTTGCAGTCCTATCATTGTAAAAACATCTGATATACCAAATAGTATGTATTGTGGAAGCAACCAAAAAATGCTCAATGGAATCGTGGCATGGGGCATATCTTCCAATCCATTATCCTTTGCCACTTGGAGCCTTTTCATTTCTGTCAAGGCAGCAACAGTCATAGAAAGAATGGAAGTAAATATACCAATACCTATCCTCTAAAGCAATGTTATACCACACTCGTTTTTGGTTATTTTTCTGGCCACCGGAACAAATATGCAATCATACACAGGCACAAGCATAGAAAATAGAGAGGCTAATGAAGTTTTGTAAACATGCGGCAGGAATCTCAAAGTTGTCACCAATCTTTCTATCCATTGTATTTCCCTGTTTTGTGAAGAATGTTGGGGATTGTGCAAAGACAACCCCATACATCAAACAAGCCACCCAAATGGGTAACAATCTTAGAACAAGTTTCACCTCTTCAACCTGTGTAATTGTGCATAGTCTCCAGTTAATGTCTTTATGCTTGTAATCTAAATCAACTGCCACAGTTGTCTTGTCAAGAAACCTTAGCTGATTTATAGGAAAAAATCTCTCTATTGTTTTCAACCTTTAAAAGTTGTTCTTCTTGAATAACATATATTTTCTTTTCTCCCAAAGAAGGAACAGAGACATTCCATTTACGGATACTGGCTACAAAGACTTGGGCGATTCCAGTGAATGGACTATCACCAGGCAGTTTATGTCGGTACAATCTTGTCCCACACATGAAAACAGAGAGTGCTATTGTCATTGCCAAGGTTGGGATACAAAACCCCAAACCCCATCCAACATTCTTCTTGAATGTACATGAGCACAGATATAGACA
>APFE030598629.1:0-17052 GCA_000404065.3 Pinus taeda
TTCAGCATTTGAATATTCAGAACACAACACACATATGGAACCACAGCTCATAAGTGCACACAGGAAGTCAGAGCACAATCAGTAAATTCTGAGTGATTGTACACCTATGCAACTGTAAACAAACTAAGGAAAGGACAACACACATTCTGAATATAATAAATCCTTCATGAATCCTGTGTAGTGAAGCCAAAGCATTCTACCTGGCATGGAAGTCAAGGCATTATAGAGTTTGAGTGTAGAAATGACAATACAAAACAATGAAACATAGTAAGTTTATCTATGAAGGAAGTCAGAGCATCAGTGATGAATTCTGAGTATCATAAGTAAACACCACTGCAATGTAAGTATTAGAAAATTCCATCATAACAAGAACATACAAGAGCTCTTCATGAATCTTGAGTTGTCTAAGTAGAAATCTGCATTAGGTTAAAAATATACACAGTCTGCACATAGAGCAGCAGCTGAGCCAAAAAGTCTCCAACCCTTTGCTAATTCGACCTCATGCTCTATATAAATCATTTACAAATAGGATTCCATCATCCCTTATCAAGAGAAATCGAATTTTCCATCAGTGACACCTATTCTAACCATAAAACAAACCATTAATTAGAACTAGCTGTTAACTAGGAGTGCTAGTGACCTAATACAACTAGGAGTGTAACTCCTTATTATGATTCAACAACCTTATATAAGCATTTAAAGCATTATTTGACACCTAAAACTCCATGATTTCGAACTTGATGAAGCCTCCCACGTGGTCACCCAACTGCTGATAACAAACCCTAGAAATTAGGGAACATGTTTCCCTGTTTTTTAGGTTTAGATCCTTGAAAATTGCAGAGCCTTTATCTCTTCATCCATGACACATTTTACGAAACTGAAGGAGGTTTTTGTAACCCATGTTGTCTAAAACAAAAACCTCTCCTGGTTTTTTAAAACATTCCTCCAGCTGTTCAGAATCTGTCCTTGAAAAACACATGGCAAACAGGAAAAAAATTGTTTTCTGAAAGTAGGGTCTCAATGAAAGCTTAGTATCTCCCAACTGAAAACACCTATGAAGAAATTGAGATAAGTTATTGTAGTCGGAGAGTTGATGAAGATAAGCCTCCTTCATAATTCCAAAATACCCTTCCATGTGACCAGAAACTGATCTTGAAAAAGACTGCTAAAACCAGAAGACAAAGCTTGACTTTCAGCAGTTTCGTAGCGCAAGTTTAACCATAAATTCCTCCCTCCTCAGAATGAATTTGAAGAAACTGAAAGAGGTTTTTGTATTGCAGCATGTTAGGAATAAAAGCCTCTTTCAGTTTGCAAAATTAAGTTCTCAGCTGCTCAGGAAAGCTTTTATAAATTGACTAGTAAAAGCAGAAAACAGAGTCTTTCTGCTAAAACAGGCTGCTACAGGGGTTTCGTAGCGCGCTACGAAAACTCCTAGTTCAATGATTTCGAAGCTAGTTTGAAAATTTCTCCAAAGTAACGTGAGATATGAATTCCAAAATCATGGTGAGGCTTCTAGGACATGGAATGAGGCTGTCAGACTTTGATGGAAAAGAGATATGACCTTGAAACACTTCTAACCTTATGACCTAACTCTTAAAGCATGAAATGACCTAGAGACCCTTTAACACCATGACTAAAAGAAGGGTTTGTAAATGAGAATGACACTAATTGTGATGATCTGACTCAAAACTTATAAGACTATGATTAGAAACAAGACAACTTACCAAAGCTTAGAGACAAAGATTTTAGGGTGATAACAGGTGGGCAGCCACCAATATCCACCAGATCATTCCTCCCCCATTAGGAAGCAACAGTTCCCATTGCATGCAGAAACTCCATGAAGTGAGGAAATTTATGTTGAACATGGTCCCTAGTGAGCCACTTGCCTTGGTGCAGGAGGTTTCCAGCTTTGACAACCTGATATAGTTGGATATTCTGCTTGCGAGTGTTCTTGACCTGTGTCTCCATAATCCGGCTAGTTGTGGCATGTTCCATGCAGTCTGGATTTAACCTTGTTGGTGTGAGTTGTTCTGCAATGTCGAATGTGTCCAGTAATGGTGGGAAGTATGGTTGAAGGAAGTCTACATTGAACACTAGTTGTAGACCAAGGAATGGGGGAATGATGAGCAAAAAATAATTGTCTCCCACAGCCTTGGTAATGGTGTAAGGACCATATCGGTGTGGTCCGAGCTTCCGTTGGTCTACGGTAAAGCGTTCTTTCTGCAAATGCAACCAGACTTTGGCGCCCACCTGAAACTTGTGTGGCACTTGATGTTGATCATGTCACTGCTTGTACTTGGTATTTGACTTCTCCAGGATGTGGTCACTTTATTCGCCTCAGGATGTGGTGTGTATTTTGTTTGTGTAGTCGCTTGAGGCATGGAAACATCAATCAGACACAACGATTGAAATCCTAGAACCACTTGAAAGGGACTGCAACTAGTCGAGCTATGGAGAGATCTATTATAACTGTGTTGCACATATGGAAGACTCTCATCCCATGTTCGAGGATGCTTGGAGTTGTACATGTAGAGTATATGCATTATCATCTTGTTGACGACCTCCATCTTGCCATCAATCTAGGGATGGAATGCAGTCGACTTGGTGAGCTTGGTGTCCAATAGTGTCTAGAGGCTTGACCAAAATGTGCTTAGGAACCTGCTATCCCTATCTAATATAATGTTCTATGGGATCCCAAAATGTACCCATACTCGTTCAAAAAAGAGTTTTTTAGTGTCCTCTGTTGTGATACTCTTCTTGCAGGCTACCAATATAGCTATCTTAGAAAAAAATTCCACAACCACAAATACACAATCATTACCATGTTTGGTAGAAGGGAGGCCAGACATATAGTCCATGGAGATGGATTCCCACTGCTGGTTGGGAGTAGGCAGAGGAGTGTAAAAGCCTCACTTCTTGATGGATGGCTTGGCGATGGTGCAGGCAGTGCAGGATTTGATATATTTCCCAACATCCAGTTAGAGTTTGGGCCAATAGAATTACTTTTTCAGTGCATTCGTAGTTTTCTCCACCCTAAAGTGTCTTGCGATCCAACTATAGTGTGCCTCTCAAATTAGTTTGGCACGCTCGCTTGAAGGAACACAAATGTGGCCCAGGTAGCATAATAATGTGTCATGGAGGTGGAAATCAAGAACTTGCTTCCCATCTACTAGCATTTGGTATGTGGAGGAAAACTCTAGATCATTTTTATATAGTTGTGGCCATCTAGAGGTCTAATGGCCACAAGATTTGAGAAAAATAGTTAGTGTTGGAACTAGGGGCCAGCTGAGGCAGACTGCAACATGATTGGTGCTGCCCTTTTTGTATTTAATGTTCAAGTGGAATTGTTGCAGATATGTTGACCACTTCTAATGACAATCATTCTTCAACTTCCCCTATATCTATATAGACTGAAGAGGTCATTGATCGGTGTGGATGACCGCCTCCTTCCCTAGAATGCAGTTCTTCCATTGTCGGCAAGCTTGCACGATGGAATACAATTCTTTATCATAGGTAGGGTACTTCTGAATTGTATCGGAAAGTGTCTCACTATGATAGGCCACTGGATGCCCGTGTTGGGTGAGGACTGCACCAATAGCATAGTCTGAGGCATATGTATCAATTTCAAATGGATGTTGTAGGTCTGGCAGAGTGAGTACTAGTGCAGAGCATACGCAACGCTTCAACTCAACAAACTCTTTCTGTTGCGACTCAGAATAGGAAAACTTTGCTTTCACCTTGCCCTTAGTAATATGACTCAAAGGCCAAGTGATATGGGAGGATCCTAACACAAACCTCCAATAAAAATTTGCAAGACCCAAAAAGTTGCGAAGCTTCATTAGAGTGGTCGGGGATGGCTAATCCCTAATGACTTGGATCTTGGTTGAGTCCACATGCATGCCATGCTCATCTATGATGTACCCCAAGTATTGGACCCGGTTCATGCCAAAGGTGCATTTCTCCAAGTTGGCACACATTTTCTATTGTCGAATGTGTTGCAAGTGTTCTTCCCAACTCTTGCTGAATATGAGTATATCATCCAGATAAACCACCACGAACGAGTTGGTGAAGGGCCGCAAGATGTCATCCATTAGACTCATAAAAGTATCTGGGGCATTTTTCAACCTGAAGGGCATAACCAATCATTCAAAAAGGCCTTCCTTGTATTTAAAGGTAGTATTTCATACATCTGTAGGTTCCATTGGAACCTGGTGAGAACCAGACTTCAGATCGATCTCGCTGAAATAATTGGCCCCTTGAGTTGGTCCAGCAGGTCATCAATCTGTGGGAGTGGATACCTATTCCTGACAGTGATTTTGTTTAATGCCCAATAATCAATGCAGAGTCTCCAGGTTCTATCCTTCTTTTGTACCAGTACAATCGGGCTCCCACAAGGAGAGGAACTTGATCGGATGTGCCCTTTTTGCAACAAACCTTGGATTTATCATTTCATCTCTTAATTTTCCATAATGGAGTGGTAATATATCGGCTCATTGGGCAGAAGTGCTCCGGGAGTCAGATCGATTGAATACTTGACCTGACAATGCAAGGGTACCCTTGTGGGTGAGGACAAGATGTCCCTGTATTCTTCCATGATCGTATCTACCTGCTTTTGTTGCTTGGAGGAACCTTTCCTCGGGGCCATGGATGTGGCTATGAACTTCCCTTTACTCTGAGAGTGAATCAGAAAGAAAACGAATTTCCCAGAATGGGAGATGACCTTACTACATTGCTTAGAAGAGATCAAAGAGATGGCCATAGGTGGGGCTACCTCCGGTATCCTGTATAACTTAGTACCCAAAGAAATAATAACAAAGTGAGGTTTAGACTCATATACAACATGTTGTTTCCATAAGTATGGTTGTCCTAATAATACATCACAAACTTCAAGAGGAGCAACATCACACAGTACCACATCCATGAAGGCCTTGATGTTGTAGGGAAGGCGACACTGCTGGCTGATGCAAAGATCTTGTCGATGGTGAATCCACTCGATGGTGTATGGTTGCAGATGTGTTGTAGTCGGTAGGCCCAACTGCTTCACAAACTCTGCTGAAATAAGGTTCTTTTGGATCCTGTTATCGACAATGAGCTGCAGCGGAGAACCCTTCACCCACATCTATGAGTGCAATGGGTGCTCCCCCTCTTTTAGATCTTCAGGCTCAATCTTCTGGATCTTAGTGGTGGCCATAGTGGCACTGGGATCCATGTCAATGATTTGCTTCCCTTTGTCATTCCCCTTGTCAGGTTCTGACTCAGAGTCAGAACATGCGTTGGACTCAGAAGCCTTCAACTTGGCCACAAGTGACTTCTTGGCCTGACACTCACTTGTGTTGTGAATGGAGCTCTTATGGAACTCACACCACTTTCCCATGTCCTTATTCATCTTCGTGGTGTTGTTATTTGCTTGTGGCTTTGACGGGTTATCCTAGGTCGCACCGCCTTAGCTTTGCCCTTTGCTCTATGGTTTGGGGGTGCCTTTCCCTTGCTTTGGATTCGCAGATCCAAAGTCTCACTTTTTATGTTTAAGCTTCTTCTCAATCTTGACAGCATATCAGTATGTTTTGGAAAGGGAGGAGATGTCCAGGAACTCCATCTCATCCTGGATGTATCTGTGCAGGCAGTCATGGTACTTAAGTGCCAAATGTTTATCAGAATCTTTGATACCCAACTTTGTGTGAAGGGTATGAAAAACATTGGTAAACTTTGGCATGTCTTGGTCCCTTCTCTATCACAGTGTGGTCCACTTTATGTATTTATCCTCATAGCTCCCGACAGAGTAGTACTGCTTATTGATGGTGTCCCAGAATGAATCCCAAGTGGGTGCGACCAAAAATAGTGAGGGTGTGCTTTCATCCTTATGCTCGCAGTAGGTTTTCTACCAGTCCTTGACACGGGGGGCGACTTTGAGAAGAGCAAAAGTAATATTTTCCCAGCTGGAAAAATCATGAATAGAAAAATATCCTTCTAGCATATTTAACCATTTATCTATGACATCTACATCTATCTGACCCTCAAATATGGGAATGTCAAAGTTAACTTGTACCTTAAAGGGTGTGGCACTCCCAAAGTAGTTGTTGGAAGTAGATGCATCGCCCCTGGGTAGCCATTGAAGGATTTGGGAAAAGTTGTCCATCATCGCATTCCTTTGTCACTTGATGGCTTCTTCGAGCAATATTTTGATAGGATCTCTTGCCCCCTCATCTTTATTTTCTTCCACCATGGAAGGCCATCAAGATTTGAGAGGTTGGTCTTGTAAAGGTTCGACCAGTGCAAGCCATAACTGCTTATATCCCGACCTTGTTGGGGACATGTAAAGAAAAATAGAGAACAGGCAGACTACTCTGATACCACTGATCCAAATTTATACAAGAACTCAATAAATTACATATATAACCATAAACACAAAGATGTAGCATAAATAACACTTCATTTCATTAATATCAAACACTGAAATATGCTTACAAAGAGAATGGAAATAAGACTAGCTCGGGAGATGGTAGCTTATCTTTGAGAAGAGATGTGGCAGCTACATGCCTCTAAATTGTTTTAAAATGAGGCTCAAGGGCCTATTTATTATTTGAAAACATGAGAAAAACCTAAACAACCAAAACCCTAGCCCCAAGAGATGTAACACCAAGAATTTGTGGGCCCCGTTGGGGTTAGTTGGGCAGTCAACTTCCCAAGGTCATAACTTGGTCATATTATCTATGTTTGGTGCGTACGATACCTTATTGGAAAGGTCTCTTCGAGTACTACAGGTTTTGTTGTAGGCCCCTATTTATAATTACGAGCCTGCTACGGACCTCAAAAAAATGCCGTTTAGGGGGTCAAAACTGCCTTGGAAGTTTAGGACCCGAAAAACTGATAAAAATAGTAAATGCTTAAATAAACAAGGAAAGAAATGTAACTGACTATAGGTCTAAGTGGGATAGGTGGGTGGCCACCAATATCCACCTGAATCACATCAATGGCAAGTTTCCTCACTCTTGATGATAGGTTTTCATCATTGGTCATTGATCGATAGATTATGTGTGGTGTTCAACTTCAACTCATTCATTCACACCATACAGATTGTACTGTTGTACCTTAAGAGCCATTAACATCATAAGTGGTTTCTCTCACGTTTGTTAATGACTTACATCATTGGACGGTAATCAGATGGTGTCTACCATGTTTGACTTTAGCTCCTTTATTCACATGGTGAGACTCATACATTGGACGATCAAGTGAACGAGATAGAAGATGCAAGATCTAGTTCCATCTATCTGAGCTACAATTTTAGGATTGATGCAATATTATGAAGCATGATGGCTATGATCATACAAATATTCATCCAAGCATGGATAAACACTTTATCATCAATGGAAATGACTTCTTGATCATTGTACATATAATCTTGGTTTATGTGTTGAGCATGGGTATGCCTCCCTTAGCAAATATACCATGATGAAAATGTATTGTAAAAGATGATGATCACGACCAATTGTTCTTTATCTGAACTTGTCACAAGGTAAAGCACTTCAGTCTTAAGCCATTGTTTCTGACTTTGCGCTTTAGGGGGCGAGCTGTTATAGGCCATTTTGTCGCATCTAGTCAATAAGCCTGCAAACCAGATCAGTCCACACATGTGAAAACCTTGTCATTGCCCTAATCATGACTCTTCCAAATCCCTAAGATTCTAGGTATCATTGCCTCAAATCAGTGCTTTTAAAGCCCAGCGCACCCTGGCCCTTTAGGGACCTGCGTTTAGCAGCAGGTTGCTTAGTTCTACACCAACGCTGATCAACAACAAGTTGTCCCTTGTTAGGGGTGTGCTGATTCTAGAAATTTGGGAAAAATAAAAAGAATACCGAAGCTCCCTATTCCAAAAGCTTCCAAGAGTTGTTTCAACCATTTACCTTATATAAGGAATTCAAATCTTAT
Organism: Pinus taeda; assembly: GCA_000404065.3. Classification (NCBI taxonomy): domain Eukaryota; kingdom Viridiplantae; phylum Streptophyta; class Pinopsida; order Pinales; family Pinaceae; genus Pinus; species Pinus taeda. The sequence continues at coordinate 7,927 of APFE030598629.1, forward strand.
CTGATCCTACCTTGGAGATTTCACCTCCTATACCTTGAGCTCATCCTCCCATCAAGAGTGGATCTCAAGCCTAGATTGGTAAATGGATAAGAATTCCCAAACTACCACACTCTCCTATAAATTTACATCCATCTACAACATCAAGGTTGGATTTTGGAGACCAATCACCTCATGTTGTTGCCTTGAATCTAAGAGAGACATTGTCTTCATGCATTAGGGTGACATTGAGGTCTGCTTTGTGATAAGGAAGGAGAAGTCAACTTGGGGAGATCTCTACAATATCAACTTCTATTCTTGGTTATAAAAATTTTCCTATTCATATTAATACAAAGAGTATATCGTTTTCCTATATGTGTTATGTGATGTTTACATTCATGTATTTCAATGATTTGTTGATCCATTGAATAGAGTAATTGGATAATGCTACATAGATGTGGTAGATCTTTGGCTTGTGTTGATTGTATGTGTGGGTTCTAATTATAGCTATCGAGCTATGATTGAGGCTTACACGCCAAGAGGACATAAAAGCTTACAACAAATTCCAAGTAAGCCTCTTTCCATTCTCCAATTTCTGTAAGGGAAACTTTATATTCTTTGCTTTATGTTGTTCTAGATCAGTCCATTAGGTCTAGGGAAGATACTTTTGTTTGCAGTCATAAATTTTGCATAACAACCCTAGGTGTGGTACAAACGCCTCTAAAATAATCTTTAGTATTAACAAATGGAGACCCTACATGTAGTGTGATGTAAGGATTTCACTTAAAGGCTAGTACAAAGCTCTATGTAAAAAGCCCTCCTTAGGAGAGTTTACTACTGGTTTAAGCTATAAGGTTATCTTTGATGAGGGTTCAATAACAACAAATTGGAAATGGAGAACATTTGGATAGTATAATATATTTGAAGATAAGAAGACTCTACCCTTTTTAGGTTCAACATCAAATAAAATTGTTATATGAAGGTGTTGTCGCTGCTATAACACCCTCCAAAATTTTGGCCTACACCCAAATTTCAAAGCCTACTTTGACCTTTCATACTATTGTTGCAATCATTAAGACTTATTGCACGTGTTTTCTATAAGTGTTTTGGTCCCATATGCAAGAAAATCAAAGTGTTGTCTTTTCACATGTCAAGTGTCGCACGTTGTACAAAATCTAGTTTTGGTGGTTTCAAGGGGTAATATTTGCATAAATGAGTTGGTCTTACCATGTAAACATGTGTCACACTCATTTCCAAAGTTTCAAGCACTATCGCACAAGTGTCGTCATGGTCATCACAAAGTGTATCTTTGGTGTCACACTTGGTGTAAGTCATCACAGTTGTCGCACTAAGGGAAGTATGCTGTTTATGTATTCTGGGTGATCTATGTTGTGTCGTCAAGTGTTCTAAGTGTGTGATCATAATCAAGTCTTGTTAATGTTCACATAAGCTTCATAGATCCCACACTTAGTCAAATATGGAAAACTTCCTGACTGGGCAACCTAGCCTCACCCAACCTTCCTGAATTCTTGAAACTGACAGAGGAGCTTCAAGCACAACCCCACCTCCTGGCATTGCGTAGTTCTTGCCTCCAAAAATTTCTCACTACAATCTCAGTGCTCAACCTCAACCCCTGAGCTCCAAAAGTGTGCAATCCTTCCCTCTAGCCAGGCTTGAACTACGCATTGCATAGTATCAACCCTCAAGCCCAACCCTTAAGCTCCTGAACTGTGTAATTGTGCAATCACATGGCCTCACCTTCCAACACTGTGTAATGGGAAAATTTAGTCATGAAGCCCTCAACCCGGCTCCTTAAGCTCCCCAACTGTTCAATATTCAAGCCCAGTCCAGCCTGAACTGTGCATTACGTAGTCTCAAGGCTCAAACTTGACCCTTAACTACTTGAGCTACGTAATTTTGTAGTCAATGAGCCTCTCCCTCATCTTTCCACCTGGTTCCGGCTCAGTTAGTGGATCATCATGCAACATCTTAGACTATGGGTTTATCAAACTGATGTCGTCTTTTCATGAGCGAATTGTAGATGCAGGTGTTGTATCATACTATGATAGGATGATGAAGAAGGAGATGGAGAAGGAGAACATGCTGGAAGACACCTATGTAGCTGAAGATGCAAGTTGATCAATCAGGGGAAAGCAAAGGGACATCAGTTTGTGACCACAACTCAAGACCTGATAATAGTTAAGACTCCTTATCTCTAAGTGATATGGAGGTGGAAAAGAGATCATTCTCAAGAATACATACAACAAGAAGCAACAAGAATGGCTTTACATTGCCATGTCATCAATGTCATGTCATGTCAAGTAATGAGTCATCATATGCCACATCATTATGTGGATTATGTAAATTCTTATTCAAAAATGTATTGTAAGTGGAAGTACAAAGGACATGCACATAATATGGAGAGTCATGTAAAAGTTGAAAGGTCATAGGGAAGTGAAATAGTCATGAGGGTAGTTAAAGAGTCATAATGGAGGTGAAGGATCACCCCATTGGTTATATATGCACTCTCGTTGTACAAGAAAAGGAATTTTCACCTTGGCTTCTCCCATAAGGCATCAGAGAGACAAAGTCAATACTTTTAAGGAGCAAGTCGTGGCACCCATGCTCCATTATTGGAGCTAGTGATGTTCGTTGTATGCATGTATCTTGGGACTTTTACTTAATACTTGAAGCTTGATGTCTAACACGTTTTCATGCATGGGTTATGAATATTTGTAAGATTGTTATGTAAATGTTTATGATTCATGTTTTCTTTCACATGTACTAAAGTAGTTGAACTATTTGAGTTATTTTAGTGCTTATCATATTGAGAATGTGATGTAATGGTTGTAAAAATCATCATATCTATGTGGACTATTCTTCTTGATGTTAGGCAATTCTTTCTTCCTTGCATCTGCCTCTACTAGGGTGGTACTATTACCTCTCTCTTAGAGGCTCATCTTTCCTCCCTCTGCAATAGAAGAACCTTGATACACTTGCAACTGAACATTCACCAAGCACACTTGCTTTTCGCAAAGGCACATACATGTTTCTCTCTATTGTTGATAGCTAAAGCCAAGGAAAATCTATAATAATATATGGCAACCGAGCCGATACTCCGAATGGAGCTCCTATTCCAAATGGTGTGAGGTCTAATTGGGACTTCACATCAGGGAGACCCCCTTGGTTGACGGATTTCCAACACCATAAACATAAGGGAATAAGAATTACTCTAGTAATAAAATTGCCAAAACATGTTGGTATTAAAGAGGTAGACAAATCTTATACTTTGCTTTTATTCTTTGGAGATTGTTAAGGTGCCCCTTGATTATGGGGTGCTAGAGGAGTGGTATCACTTAGAGCCAAGGTAGGTATGCATAGTAACAACATGACATAATGGAAATGTAACAACCTCGGGTTAAAAGTTCATGTAATAAAGTTAATAAAGGTAAAATAATACCAAGGTCATGGGACACATATTCCAAGCTGAATGTTGGGAAAACATCCTAGTGGGTGTTCATTTTGTTTATTATGGCTAAAGGAAATTGGAAAAGGAAACGAGACATTAATTGAGATTTTGTATATGAAAATAATGGAAAATAGGAAAAAAAGGGAGATGAAAGGTCACATATTTGCATGAGAAGGAAATTGAAGGAGAATAGAGGAAAATAAAGAAAACAGAGGCCTCGAAGGCTTCTGAGGATTAGTTCACAACATTTTGTCATTTTTAGCTTGGATATCTCTCTATTCTCTCATACTCTTGCACACTTAGAGAATTCTTGAAGCACTCTAGCATTGGAGAAGGAAAACAAAGGAAGGACAAGAAGGCAAAGGAAAGCAAGGGGAAAGCAAGGGGAAAGCAAGGAAAAGTTGGATCAAGCAACTTCAACAAGAATACTTGTAGGTAACAGGTTACATGCGTGATTTCCTAGCTAGTTTGTGAATGTATGGTAGATGCATGTGTGTATTTGGTTCACTTGTTGTCATTGGCATGGGTTTTTTCAGGCGTGACAGTGGTTTCAGCCTTGCCTTCCATTTTCAGATAGTCATGGTGTGATGAGGTCCTTTTATTTGGTTGAGCTTTGGATTGCTAGATGGTTTTGGAACTGGGTGAGGTGGTTTCAAGAAAATTCCCATAGGGACTAGGAATCCCTTGACTGGTTTTGGTGGGATTGCGGTAAATCCTAAGGATGGAGACATGAAAATTCCTCAAGGTATTGGTGAAGAAATTATAAGGCATCCAAGCTTGTTTGGGGCCTTGTAATCCGTAGATCGATTTTGGTGGGATTGCGGTGAAGTCTTAGGGTCGAGGTGGTTTAATCTCCGGGAATATTTGGTTACTTATGTATTGGTCTGCTTATGTGATATGACCAATTTTGGCGGGATAACGAGAGCATAAGTGTGGAGGTGGTTTAATCTCTAGGAAGCCCTGGTTGTTTTTGTGTTGAGTCCCAAATTCATCCTTGGAATATGGAATGAGGGTGATTAGATGAAAGAAAATTTTGGTTCAACTCAATCTATAGTTGGGTGGTACAAGGAAGTCCCTGACTTGGTTGGCTTTTGCATATGTTAATAAGATCTCTTTTCCTCTTGTATTTCATGAGTAATTGTACCTGTTAATATGTGGATTTGATGGTTGTTCTATCATGGTTATTATTTTGGTTATATGCTGGTTATAGTCATGGTTCCATAACAGGTTCTAGCTATGGCTCTTGATATGTTTGATTTGTTGATGAATGGTTAATGAATGCATGAGCTAATAAATGTGATTGCAACTATTATGAGAGGGAATTAGAACTTCTTGATTATTCTTAGATAAGTATCAGACCCCTATGTTCAGATATGCATTCATGACCTGTAGATTACATGTTCTCAACATGTTTGACGAAATGACTGTCATGATTATGCCTGGTTAGGTCAAGTATTTGATCAAGTTTGACATGAATGGTTTTTTCTTGATGTTATTTGCCATTCTAGAAAGTCTCATTGATATTTGGGTAGTGGTCTAGAGGCTGACCTGGAATCTAGGCTCAGAATCTGGGACTACACTCTCTGAACTGAAGAATTTAGGTCACAACCACAACCTAGTAGGATTATGCATGTGGTTGGAGGCCCTCAACTGCATGGAGGCCTTGTTAAGCATGTGGTTGGGAGCCTAGGTCAACAAAAAGGCATTCCAACTCAGGATTTGGGCACTGGGAGTGATTGTTTAGCTCCCGGGTGTCATGTAGCTCCTAATGAAGGTCAATAAAGTTCCAATTTATCGAATCCACTTCCTTAACTGTGCTTAGGAGTTTGGGTCATGTCATAGTAGCCCTCAACTCATGTTTACCCTAATAGGGCAGTTAAAGTGGGTAAATGTGGGAGGTGGCGTTACAGATTGTTATCAGAGCTTTGAGGTTCAAACAATTGGACTAGATGGGCTAGATGCATGTTGTTATGCATGCATTGTCATGGTTACGGTTGTCATGTATGAGGTCATTGTAAGTAGTTTGTGTCATCATGATGTTGTTGGTATGTTATGATGTTGATGTGTTGGCTGAAATGAATTAAGAGATGCAGATTATTAGAGTGAGGTTGCCACACCAGACCTCTGGGTAAGAGCAGATCATCATACATGTTTGTATGTTTGGCATGCATGTATGATGGTTAATGGTTGTTATATACATTATGGTTATACACATGCTTGTCATTCTATTGTTGTTAGGGTCACATGGATGATAAATTCTAGTTTTTTAGTGTGGTCATATATACATGCATCAGTTAGTCATGCCTAGTAGTAACTTGTTGTTATATGCATTGTGTTCATATGCATGATGATTATGGTCATTGCATCTAAGATCTTGATGTTATTATGTCTCATGTTAATCTGGATTGACCTGTGCAGATGGTTATGGTTATGATATTCAAGTATGATTCAATGTATTTGTGATATTGTGTTGTACTAATCTAGACTGACTTGTGCAGATGTGATAGCCTCCCCTGAGATACATTGAGGTATGAGTTGATTATGTTTTCTATTTGGTTATCTAACATGGTATCTTTACAGTTTGTTTGCATGTTTTATTAATCGCATGTTATGAGTATGTGTTTATAAGATCACATGAAGGAATGATATTGCTTTAAGATGGTTGTACTAACACAATATGCGTTGAGATAGTTGATATGCGCATGAGGGCAAGTGGGTGTTAGTTGTAGTATTATGACTTATGATTATGAGTTTATTGCAGATTATGACATGGTTGTAAGAAGAAAACATGCTTGACATCAACATGACAAGGTAACAATTGATTTGCTTATATAACTAAAAACTGGGTGATGTGATAGCATATAGTAAGACTCAATTGCAACACGGAAAAAGATAAAAGAATGGAATTGGGTGAAAATTCCTTTAGCTATGTTTGGAGACCATAATTCCATATGAATGAGTGCTTTTCATGAATACAAAAAGTCTTCTTAACCTTGATTTTGTTTGGGATTATGTGGACATGTGCTATATTATGAACATGTATTTGACAGTTATAACAACTAGTTTCTAGTGATAGCTGGACTCGTCAAAGAATTGGAGTCCATTGAGAAATGGTGTATGTACGTGTTTAGTTACAAGGCCACATGCTTGGCACAATAAGGTAAGGTAACTTGTGTATTGTTATGTTTATTTATACATTGAGAAGTATGTGTATATGGAAGTATGATGCACGGGAATTTTCGAGAAGGCTCGGGTGGAGCTTTCCCTTGGAAGTATTGGGAACCAGTGGAGATTGAGTCATAGTGTATGTTGAAATTTTTGTGCTTTCAATGTTTTGTGATTTGATTATGCTGGATTTGTAGTTTTGTTTATGTGTGGTGCATGGCCATGCCACTTTGTTTGTCATGTCATATTACTATTGGTTTTCATGGTTTTCTTTTTTTTTTTGTTTCTTGTTGTTGCCTTTTATGTTTTGATGGCCTTGGGAATTGGTTGGGGAAAGAGAAAAGTTAATGGAGCTCGGGGAGAGATGAATGAAATCCAACAGGTAATGTAAGACCCAGATGAATCCCGGTGCATGTATAAGGGCAGCTGAAGGCGAGAATATGACAACCAGTTGGATTGGTTGAGTCCATTGGGGTAAATGGACTGTGGCACGACAATCATGGGAAAGGTAATAGGAAAGGTGAAGTAAATATATTTGAGGCGTCATATGCCTTGGCTATGTTGAGAATTGTTGTTCTCAATGTTGTGCATGTTGTGCATGGATAAAGGGAGTTATTGTTGGACAAAGTTGTCCTTGATGTCAATACAATGATGTCATTCTTGAAGATGATGGAAACCCTAGGTCTATGCTAATTCCCTAGTTGATGCCATAACCCTAACATTGATTGTTGAAAACCCTAAGGCAAAACCTTAACACTATGAAGAAACCCTAAGTTCCAAATTCACGATGCCCTAACCCTAGATGTGCGCATGCAAACCCTATGTTAGACAACCCTAGATCCTAAGTGCATTTATTCCCTAGATGTTTGATCGCTACATGATGCCATAAGCTATAGAATATGCCTCATTTATGATGCCCTCAACCAAATGAAAGCCTACGTGTATGGAACCCTTAGCCTATGAATAAGACCTCACATGCATGAATGAAACCCTTGCCTTTGTTGATGCAAACTCTAAGAACCCTTGTACCTTGCCCTAACTCTAATATCCAAGTCCTAAGGTCTGTCCTATATTATAGCAGCGTCACAAAGAAAAAATATATTTCCTATCGTTCAAGGCATCTTCTTAAAATGATTCTTCCACCAACTTATAGATGACATTTTCCCCTTTCCAACAAGCATAAACTTCTCTCCTAACTCCTTATCATTATAAAGATATTAATTTTTGAATGCAATATATGTCACAATAACCATGACTGCCAACTGACTCATGTAGGCTCATTAAGTCATAGACGTTTCTCTCCAATAGACATGTCCCTTTGCACAGGTGCAGAAAAGTATAAATATGTGTCTATCCAGTTTAGATTAAGAGGAAAAAAAATTCAGAGAATTCGAATAAGAAAAAAAATATGTACAGGACAACAACTGAGGCAAGGATGTCCAAGAGTAAAGAGGCGAGTTTGTAGAGAAAGTATATCTGTTTGGGTGAAATTATCCTTGAGTGGGAGAGCCACAATTTTGAGGAAACTTGTGTAAAGGATAAGTGGACTATTTATCATGTTTATGTCTTGTGTTTGGATGTGTCTTTATTGCAAACAAGGATGAAATAAAGTTATGTAGCTACAACGCTACTGGAGGACTATTTGAGTAGGCTGAGAGGGACTCTGTTCTGAGCTTGGACAACCTCTTAACTTGAAACTTCCTATGGTTGAATAGATCTCTACTGAAACAACTCTTATAGGCTAGCACAAAGCTCAAATTTGAGGCTTATTGTGGCTTAGTCAAGAGACATATTTCTTTGAGCATAACTTAGAAATGTGGAGTAAATATTGACAAACCCTTGAGTCTACTAAAGCAGATTTTAACTTGGAAGAAGTAGTGTTCGCAGACTTATTGAATCAATCTTGTGGGTATATCTAATTTCTGTCTTAGAAACATTGGGGCATTGACTTAAAGGCAGTTTGGGAGAGATCTTTGTATAACAATTTATTGAAGGTGTTTGTGGGGCATCTTTTAAGGCTGTTAGAAGCTAGTTTTGGACTAGCTTTAAAAAAAGTTATGTAGAAACAATTGAAAGTTTTTTTTTTTCAAATAATCCTGAGATACCCTTTTGTAGCACATTGAAGACCTTTTGAAGGTGGGTCTATAGTAGGTTTGAAGATTTAGTTTGGACAGTTATTTGAAGCATTTGAATAACTAGAGCAACCTCCTTGGAGAAAGTATTGAAGGATCTTCGAAGCAGACTTGGATTGACATGGAGAGTCATATATTGGGCATAATTTGGAGTAGTATTTAAGAATACTCTTGGTGAATACATCTTAAAGTGAATTTGAAGAAGTATCGGGGATATTCTTGATTAGTTTATCTTGGAAAGCCATATTGAAGGTTGTAGTGAGAGTGTCTTAAAGACATATTGTTGGAGAAAGTATTGTTGAAAATCCTTTTAGAAGCTGACTTGGAGGCATTAGTGGAGACCTCGTGATGCATAATTGAAACCCTCATGGAATAACCCTGGAG
>APFE030598631.1:0-21610 GCA_000404065.3 Pinus taeda
AAGCATATGGCTTGTGGAGTATTCTCCTTCCTTAAGGAGTGAATGTATGGTGTTGCCCTACCTTAAGGGTTTGATAAAGAAAGAAGCATTTCTATCTTATTTCTTGGGTTTATTTGCATTATCTTATACTTTCTTATCAGATCTATAATATTCTAGGTTATATCTACAACAAGTTGTCCAAGGGCGACACATCTACTTCTAGCAACTACTCTAAAAGCACCACACCCTTTAAGGTATAAGTTAACTTTGACATTCTCATATTTGAGGGTCAAATAGATGCAGACATTGTAGATAAATGGTTAAATATGCTAGAAGGGTATTTTTTTGTTCATGATTTTTCCGACCGGGAAAAGATTAACTTTGCTCTTCTCAGAGCTACCCCCCATGTCAAGGACTAGTGGGAAACCTACTGCGAGCAGAAGGATGAAAGTACAACCTCACTATTTTCAGCCACACCCACTTGGAATTCATTCTGGGCTTCCATCAAGGAGTAATACCACCCTTTCAGAAGCTATGAGGATCAATACATAAAGTGGACCACACTGGAGTAGGGAAGGGGCCAAGACGTTCCAGAGTTTACCAATATTTTTCATGCCCTACGCACAAAGTTTGATATCAAGGATTCAGAGCAGCATTTGGTATTCAAATACCATGGCTTATTGCACAGGTACATCCACGATGAAATAAAATTCCTAAACATATCCTCACTTGGTAGAACATACCAATATGTCATTAAGATCAAGCAAAAGTTTAAACAAAAGAAGCAAGACTTTGGATTTGCAAATTTGAAGCAGGGGAAAGGTGCTCCCAAACTGCAGAACAAAGGACAAAGCCAAGGTGGGGTGGCCTAGGACAAACCAACAAAGCTGCAAGCAAAGAACAGTGTCGTAAAGATGAAAAAGGACACGAGAAAGTAGTGTAAGTTCCATAAGAGCTCCACTCACAACACAAGTGAGTGTTGAGCTAGGCAGTCACTGGTGGCTGAGCTAAAGGCTTCAGAGTCAGATGCATGTTTGACTCTGAATCAGATGCATGTTCTGACTCTGAGTTAGAACCCAACAAGGGAAATGACAAAGGCGAGAAGATTATCGATGTGGAGTCCAATGCCACCATTTCCACCATGAAGATCGAGAAGGAGGAACCATAAGATCTAGAGGAGGAGGAGCACCTCTTCCACTCCTAGATGTGGGTAAAGGGTTCACCTCTATAGTTCATTGTTAATAGCAGGAGCCAAAAGAAGATCATTTCGGTAGAGGTCATGAAGCGGTTTGGCTTACCGACCACAACACATCCACAACTGTACACCATTAGGTGGCTTCACCAAGGATGAGATCTTCGCATGAGCTAGCAGTGTCTCCTTCCACACAACGTCAAGCCCTTCATGGATGAAGTATTTTGTAACATTGCTTCCCTTGATGTTTATGATGTATTAATAGGACAACCATACTTTTTTAAGTGACATGTTGTGTATGAATCAAGGCCTCGCTTTGTTATTGTTACTTTGTGAAATAAGTTGTACAGGATACCAGAGGTAGCACTGCCTACTCCGATCTCTTTGGTTACTACAAAAAAATGAAGTAAGCTCATTTCCAAAACAGGGAATTTTTTTTTCCTAATGATACGTCCTCAAGGAAAGAAGAATATTGTGGCCATGAACTCGAGACAAGGCCGCTCCGCATGACAAATACAGATTGACAAGGTCATGGAGGAGTACGAGGACATATTCATCTCCCCCTCAGGGGTTCCTCTGCATTGTCAAGTCAAGCACTCCATCGACTTGACCCCAGGTGCGTCGCTGTCCAATGAACCATTCTATTGGTACTCTGTTATGGAGAACGATGAAATCAAGAGGTAAATTTAGGAGCTAATCCAGAAAGGTCACATCAACTGAGTTCATCACCTTGTGGGAGCCCGATCATGTTGATATAGAAGAAGGACAGGACTTGGAGACTCTATATTGACTATCGCGCACTGAACAAGATCACTTTCCAAAACACGTACCTGATCCCATGGATTGATGACCTTCTTGACCAACTGAAGGGGGGAAAATATTTCAAAAAGACCAATTTGAAGTCGGGATATCACCAGGTACGAATCGAACCCTCGGAGGTGTGGAAGATTGCCTTCAAAGCCAAGGAGGGCTTTTTCAAATGGTTGGTTATGCCTTCCCGGTTGTTGAATGCTCCTGTAACCTTCATGAGGCTAATGGATGACATCTTGTAGGCATTCACCAACTCATTTGTAGTGGTAGACTTGGATGACATCTTGCAGCCATTCACCAACTCATTTGTAGTGGTAGACTTGGATGACATCCTGATCTTCAGCCAAAGTTGGGAAGAGCACCTCCACCAAATCCGACAGGGTTTCCAAACACTGTGGCAACACAAGTTATGTGCCAATTTGGATAAATACACTTTTGGCATGACCTAGATTTAGTATCTGGGATACATTATTGATGAACAAGGGGTGCATGTGGATCTAGCCAAGATCCAAGTCATTCAGGATTGGCCATCTCCAACCAATCTGACAGAGCTCTGCAGCTTTCTGGGTCTCGCCAACTTTTACAGTAGGTTCGTGTTGGGATTTTCTCATATCACTTGGCCCTTGACTCAAGTTACTAATGGAGGACAAAAGAAAAATTATTTTGGTATGAACCTCAATAGAAGGCATTCATAGAGTTGAAACATCGCCTCTTCTCGGCACTAGTGCTCACATTACCAGACTTGCAACAACCATTTGAGATCGAAACAGATTCATTTGACTATGTTATTGGGGTAGTCCTTACTCAACATGGGCATCCAGTGGCATATCACAGTGAGACACATTCAAACACAGTCCCAAATATCCCACTTATGACAAAGAGATGTATTCCATTATCTAGGCCTACCGACAACGGAAGCATTACATTTTGGGAAGGAAATGGTCATCCACATAGACCACCATTTGAATATCAACTATAAGAAGTGTAACACCAATAATGTTGCAGATTGCCTCAGTCGACCACCAATCATGGAATTAACCACCAGGTTCAACTCTTGTGGGCATGAGACTTCTGGTTGGTAACTTCTCTATAAAAGCGACCCAAACTTTGGCCACCCATACCAGACACTCTTGGAGGGTCAGCATGTTCCAGATTTTCACCTCCAAGATGCCATGTTATCCTACCTGGGGTACCTTTGTGTTCCTTCAGGTGAGCGTGCCAAGATTATATGGGAAGCACACTACAGTCGGGTTATTGGGCATTTCAGCGTTGAGAAAACAATGACAGTACTGCAGAAGTATTTCTACTAGCCAAATCTTCGACAGGATGTCAGGAAGTACATCAGATCCTGCACCACCTGGGCCATTGCCAAATCAACCATCAAGAAGCAAGACCCATATACCCTACTGCCTACCCCTAGTTGACCTCGGGAATCCATCTCCATGGATTACATGTCAGGCTTTCCTTCTAATAAGCATGGGAACAACTGTGTTTTTGTGGTCGTCGACAGGTTCTCGAAGATGGCCATTATTGCGGCCTGCAAGAAGAATATCACAACAGAAGCCACTGTTAAACTCTTCTTTGAATGAGTGTGGGTACACTTTGGAATCCCACAGTATATCATCTCATATCAAGATAGCAGGTTCCTCAATAAATTTTGGTCCAGTCTCTGGTCAATGCTAGACAACAAACTCACTAAGCCCACAGCCTTCCATCCCCAAACCAATGACCAAACATAGGTTGTGAATAGGATGATCATACATATTCTACGCATGTACAACTCAAAGTATCCATGCACATGGGATGAGAGCCTCCCCTATGTTCAGCACAGCTATAACCAAGCTCTCAACAACTTGACTGGCCACTGCCCTTTTCAAGTGGGCTTGGGATTCCAACCACTATGTCCCATTGATGTGGCCATGCCATTTGCAAGTACCTAGGTAGATTCGGCTCATGTCCAGTCCAAAACATATAAGAACACCAACTTCATTGATCACATCCAACATATCTGCTAGGAGGTCCATGACATTCTAGAGAAATCAAATGCCAAGTACAAGTAGCAACATGATCAACAACGGGTTCCACATAAGTTTCAGGTGGGCGACAAGTCTAGTTGCATTTGTAAAAGGAACGCCTTATCTGATCCTATCAAAAACATAGATCACTCCAATATGGTCCTTATACCATTACCAAGGTTTTGGGGGACAATGCATTTGAGTTCAGCATTCCCCCATTCCTTGGCTTGCACCCAGTGTCCAATGTGGACCGCCTTCGACCATACTTTCCACCATCACTAGACACATTCCACATTACAGAACAAATCACACCAAAAGAGTTAAATCCATATTGCAAGGAAGAAGCTGCAACTGATCAGATCATGGACGGGAAGGTCAAGCACACTCACCAGCAGATGATCCAACTATATTGAGTTATCAAAGCAGGCCAACTCCTTCACCAGGGCAAGTGGCTCATAAAGGACCAAGATCAGCAGAAGTTTCCTCATATCATGGAGGAACTCAATGCAATGGGGACCACTGCTTCCTAAGGGGGGAGGAATGATCCAAGTGGATATTGGTGGCTACTGACCAATTCCACTTTGACCCCCAACATTGACTTTTTCAGTTTTTCGGATTCCTTAATTGTAGCACAGTTTACTATTTTTAGCAGTTTTTCAGATCCTAAACTTTCAGAGCCTTTTTGAGGCTCTAAACGACATTGTTATGGAAATATACTGCCAATTTTTTTTTGTTTCATTTCATTTTTTTTATCATAGTCCTCGTAGAGATCTTTTGAATGGGTTATCATGCATGTCAAACAAAGATAATATGAACAAGTTGTGACCCCAGGAAGTTGGTTGTCCAACTCACTACAATGAGACCCATAAACTCTTGGTGTTACATCTCCTCGGGTTAGGGTTTTGGTTGTTTAGGGTTTGCTCTTATTGTTCAATACTAAAAATTTCCTTGAGCCTCATTGTAAGGAAATTCAAAGGCATGTAGCCACCACATCTCTTCTCAGAGATAATCTACGATCGCCAAAGCTAGTTTATTTCCATTTCTATTTGTAAGCATATTTCAGTATTCTCCATTAATGAAACGAAATATTATTTCTGATATATCTCTGTATTTTTGTTTATTTCTATACTTTATTACATTCGTGTTCAAATCTGTATCAGTGGGAAAAGTGGTATCAGAATGGTCTGCTCTTTCTCTTTTTTTTTCTTGCATGTCCCCAACGAGGCCATGATATGAGTTAGAGTTTAATTGGTCAAACCTTTGTAAGACCAGCCTCGCAAATCCCAATGGCCTCTCATGGTAGTTGAAAAGAAATTTTAGGGGCAAGAGATCCTATCAAAAATTTTCTCAAAGAGGCCCTCAAGTGACAAAGGAACGCGATGATGGACAACTTTGCCAAGATCCTTCAGTGGCTACCCACGGGTGACACATCTACTTCAAACAGCTACTATGGAAGTGCCACACCCTTTAAGGTGCAAGTTAACTTTGACATTCCCATATTTGAGGGTCATTTAGATCCCAACGTTGTATATAAATGGTTAAAACTGCTAGAAGGGTATTTTTCTATTCATGATTTTTTAGTTGGGAAAAGATTACTTTCACTCTTCTCAAAGCTAACCCCCATGTCAAGAACTAGTGGGAAACCTACTGTGAGCAGAAGGATGAAATTACGGCCTCACTCTTTTTATTCACACCAATCTAGAATTTATTTCGGGCTACCATCAAGGACCAATACTACCCTATCGGAAACTATGAGGATGAATACATAAAGTGGACCCCACTGCGGCATGGAAGGGACCAAGATGTTCTAGAGTTTACCAATATTCTTTCATACCCTTCACACAAAGTTAGGTATCAAGGATTAAGAGCAGCATTTGGTACTCAAATACCATAGTTGCCTACACAAGTACATCCAAGACGAAATAAAATTCTTGAACATCTCCTCACTAGACACGACATACCGATATGCCTTCAAGATCGAGCAAAATTTTAAACAGAAGAAGCAAGACTTTAGATCTGCAAATCTAAAGTAGGGGAGAGGTGCCCCCAAATTCAGAACAAAGAAAAAAGACAAGGCGGGATGGTCTAGGAAAACCTACCAAAGTTGCAAGAAAAGAACAACACTACAAAGCCAAAAAGGGACACAAGAAAGTGGTGTGAGTTCCATAAGAGCTCCACTCACAACACAAGTGAGTGTCAGGCCAAGCAATCACTCGTGGCCGAGCTAAAGGGTTCAGAGTTATATGCATGTTCTGACTCTGAGATAGAACCAAACAAGGTGAATGACAAAGGGAATTAGATTATCTATGTAGATCCCAACACCACCGTTTGCACCTCGAAGATCTCAAAGGAGGAACTCAAAGGTCCAGAGGAGGAGTGCCTATTCCACTCCCAGATGTGGGTAAAGGGCTCCACGCTATAGTTCATTGTTGAAAATGGGAGCCAAAAGAACCTCATTGCGGTAGAGGTCGTGAAGAAACTAGGCTTACCAACCACAACACATCCACAACCGTACACCATGAAGTAGCTTCACAAAGGATGACATCTTCGCGTGAGTCAACAATTTCGCCTTCCATACAACATCAAGCCCTTCATGAATGAAGTAGTATGTGACGTTACTCCCCTTGATTTTTGTGATGTATTATTAGGCCAACCATACTTATGGAAGTGACATGTTGTGTATGAATCGAGGCCTCGTCCTATTATTGTTACTTTGGAAACTAAGTTGTACAAGATACCTGAGGTAGCACCACTTACACCATCTCTTTAGTTACTACAAAACAATGCAGTAAGCTCATTTCCAAAATAGGGAAATTTGTTTTCCTGATGATATGCCCTCAAGGAAAGAAGAAGACAGTGACCAGAACCTCTATACAGGGCCCCTTTGCGCAACAACTATAGATGGACAAGGTCATGGAGGAATACGAGGACATATTCACCTCCCCCATAGGGGTTCCTTTGCACTGTTAGGTCAAGCACTCCATCGACTTGACCCCAAGAGCGCCGCTACTTAGTGGACCAATCTATTAGTGCTATTTTTTAGAGAACAATGAAATAAAGAGGCAGATTTAGGAGCTACTGCAGAAAGGTCACAGCCGACTGAGTCCATCATCCTATGGGAGCTTGATTGTGTTGATACAGAAGAAGGATGGGACTTGGAGACTCTGTATTGACTATCGCGCACTAAACAAGATCGCTATCTAAAATAGGTACCTATTCCCACAGATTGATGACCTTCTAGACCAACTGAAAGGGGGGAAATATTTCAGCGAGATCAATTTGAATTCAGGATATCAACAGGTATGAATTGAACCCTCAGATGTGTGGAAGACTGCCTTCAAAGCTAAGGAGGGTCTTTTCGAATGGTTGGTTATGCCTTTCAGGTTGACAAATTCTCCTACAACATTCATGAGGCTAATGGATGACATCTTGCAGCCATTCACCAACTCATTTGTAGTGGTAGACTTGGATGACATCCTGATCTTCAGCCAAAGTTGGGAAGAGCACCTCCACCACATCCGACATTTTCTCCAAACACTGTGGAAACACAAGTTATGTGCCAATTTGGAGAGATGCACTTTTGGCATGAATTGGGCTTAGTATCTGGGATACATTATTGATGAACGGGGTGCATGTGGATCCAGCCAAGATCCAAGTCATTCGGTATTGGTCATCTACAACCACTCTAACAGAGCCCTGTAGCTTTTTGGGTCTTTCCAACTTCTTCCACAGGTTCGTGTTGGGATTTTTTGATGTCACTTGCCCCTTGAGTCATGTCACCAAGGGAGTAGTGAAACAAAAATTATTTTGGTTTGAACCTCAATAGAAGGAATTCAAAGAGCTGAAACATTGCCTCTGCTTGGAACCAGTGCTCTCATTACTAGACTTGCAAAAACCATTTGAGATCGAGACATATGCCTCTAACTATGCTATTGGGGTAGTCCTTACTCAGCATGGGCATCCAGTGGCATATCACAGTGAGACACTTTACACACAGTCTTGAAGTATCCCACTTATGAAAAAGAGATGTATTCCATTGTGCAAGCCTGCCAACAATGGAAGCATTACATTTTGGGGAAGGAAATAATCATCCACACAGACCACTAGCCCCTGCAGTTCATACAGACCCAAGGGAAGTTGCAGAATGATCACCATCAGAAGCGGTCAACATACCTTCAACAATTCCATTTGAATTTCAAGTATAAGAATGGAAACACCAATAATGTTGGAGATTGCCTCAATCGACCACCAATCATGGCGTTAACCACTGTGCTGAACTCTTGTGGGCATGAAAATTCTGGTTGCCCACTTCTCTACGAAAGCAACCCAAAATTCGGAAACACATAGTAGACACTCTTGGAGGGTCATCATGTTCCAGATTTTCACCTCTAGGATGCCCTGTTGTGCCACCTAAAGCACCTTTGTGTTCCTTCAAGTGAGCGTGCCAAGATTATTTGAGAAGAACACTACAGTCGGGCCACTAGGTATTTTGGGGTTGAGAAAATGGTGGGAGTACTGCAGAAGTATTTCTACTAGTTGAATCTTCGACAGGATGTCAGGAAGTACATCAAATCTTGCACTATCTGGGCCATTGCCAAACCAACCATCAAGAAGCATGCCCTATGTACCATGCTACCTACCCCTAGTCGACCTTGGGAATCCATCTTCATGGATTACATCTTGGGCCTTCCTTCTATTAAGCATGGGAACGACTGTGTTTTTGTGGTCATCGACAGGTTCTCGAAGATGGCCATTATGACAGCCTCCAAGAAGAATATCACAGCAGAAGCCACTCCTAAACCCTTCTTTGAATGAGTGTGTGTATGCTTTGGGATCCCATAGTCTATCATCTTAGATTGGGATAGTAGGTTCCTCAATACATTTTGGTCTACTCTCTGGTGGATTCTAGACACCAAACTCACTAAGTCCACGGCCTTCCATCCCAAAAATGATGGCGAGACATAGGTTGTTAATAGGATGATCTACATATTCTACACATGTATAACTCAAAGCATCCATGCACATGGGATGAGAGCCTCCCCTATGTTCATCACAACTATAATTGGGCTCTCCACATCTCGACTAGCTACAACCCTTGTTACTTGGGCTTGGGGTTCCAGCCACTATGTCCCATTGATGTGGCCATACCATTTGCAACTACTTAGGTAGATTCGACAGATGTCAAATCCGAAATAGATAAGGAAAATAGCTTCATTGAGCACATCCAACATATCCGCCAGTAGGTCCATGACATTTTAGAGGAATCAAATGCCAAGTACAAACAACAACTTGATCAACATCGTATGCCACACAATTTTCAGGTAGGCGACAAAGTCTAATTGCATTTGCAAAAGGAATGCCTTAATGGAGCCTATCGGAAACTCAGACCACTCTGATGTGGTCCTTACACCATTACCAAGGCTATGCGGAATAATTCATTTGAGCTCAGCATTCCCCCATTCCTTGATCTGCACCCAATGTTCAATGTAGACTGCCTTTGGCCATACATTCCACCATTACTAGACACATCTGACATTGCAGAACAACTCACACCAACAGAGTTAAAAACAAATTGCATGGAACAAGCTACAACTAATCGAATCATGGACACACAGGTTAAGAGCACTCACCAGAAGAAGATCCAACTGTATTGAGTTGTCAAAGCATGGCCAGTGGCTCACTAGGGACCAAGTTCAGCAGAAGTTTCGTCATCTCATGGAGGAACTCAATGCAATGGGTACCACTTCTTCCTAAGGGGGGAGGAATTATCTAGGTGGATATTGGTAGCCACTCACCAATTCATCTTGGCCCCCACCGTTGCTTCTTTCAGTTTTCTTAATTGTAGAACATTTTACTATTTTTAGTAGTTTTTCGGGTCCTAAACTTCTAAAGCCATTTTCAGGCCCTAAACGACATTTTTTTGGAAATCTACTGCCCATGAATTTTAGGTTCACATTCTCATTTTTGTTGTAGTCCTCTGAGAGCTCTTCCCAACTGATTTTCATGCACATCAAACGGAGATAATATGACCAAGTTGCGACCCCATGAATTTGGTTGTCCAACTCACCCCAATAGGGCCCATAAACTATTGGTGTTACATCTCCTCGGGTTAGGGTTTTTGCTGTTTAGGGTTTGCTATTATTGTTCAATAATAAAGATATCCTTGAGCCTCATTGTAAGGTAGTTCAGAGGCATGTAACCACCACATCTCTTCTTAGAGACAAGCTATCATTGCCCGAGCTAGTTTATTTCCATTTCTATTTGTAAGCATATTTAAGTATTCTCCATTAATGAAATGAAGTATTATTTTTGTTGTATCTCTATATTTGTGTTTATTTTTGTACTTTATTGTGTTCCTGTTTAAATCTATATTAGTGGGATCAGTGGTATCAGAGCAGTCTGCTCTTTCTCGGTTTTTCCTTGCATGTCCCCAATGAGGTCCGGATATAAGGAGTTAGGGATTGAACTTGTCAAACCTTTGCAAGACCAACCTCGCAAATCCCAATGACCTCCTATGGCAGATGAAAAGAAAGATGAGGGGAGCAGAGATCCTATCAAAATATTGCTCGAAGAGGCCCTCGAGTGACAAAGGAATGCGATGATGGACAACTTTGCCGAGATCCTTCAGTGGCTACCCTGGGGCAACACATCTACTTCCAACAGCTACTTTGGAAGCACCACACCCTTTAAGGTATAGTTTAACTTTGACATTCCCATATTTGAGGGTTAAATAGTTGCAAACATTGTAGATAAATGGTTAAATCTGCAAGAAGGCTATTTTTTGTTCATGATTTTTCTGACCTAGAAAATATTACTTTCGCTCTTCTCAAAGCTGCACCCCATGTCAAGGACTGGTGGGAAACCTACTGTGAGTAGAAGGATGAAAGAACGACCTCACTGTTTTTAGCTGCAACTACATGGAATTCATTTCGGGTTGCGATCAAGGAGAAATACTACCCTGTCATAAGCTATGAGGTTCAATACATAAAGAGGACCATGCTGCGACAGGGAAGCGACCAAGATGTTCCAGAGTTTACCAATATTTTTCATACCCTTTGTACATAGTTGGGTATCAAGGATTCAAAGCAACATTTGGTACTGAAATACCACAACTGCCTACACAGGTACATCCAGGACGAAATAAAATTCATGAACATCTCCTCGCTCAGCATGACATATCGATATGTCGTTAAGATCAAGAAAAAGTTTAAACTGGAGCAGGGGAAAGGTGACCCCAAAATGCTAAACAAAGGACAAAGCCAAGGTGGGGCAACCCAGGACAACCCGCCAAAGCTATAAGCAAAGAACAACGCCATGAAGCCGAAAAGGGACACGAGAAAGTGGTGTGAGTTCCATAAGATCTCTACTAACAACACAAGTGAGTGTTGAGCCAAGCAGTCATTGGTGATCGAGCTAAAGGCTTCAGAGTCAGATGCTTATTCTAACTTTGAGTCAGAACCCAACAATGGGAATGACAAAGGGAAGCAGATTATCGATGCAGAGCCCAATGCCACAATTACCACCACAAAGATCCAAAAGGAGGAACCAGAAGATCCAAAGGAGGAGGAACGACTCTTCCACTCCCATATGTGGGTAAAGGGTTGCCCGCTATAGTTTGTTGTTGATAGTGAGAACGAAAAGAACCTGATTTCGACAAAGGTCATGAATTGGCTAGGCTTACCAAGCACAACACATCCATAACCCTACACCATCAGATGACTTCACTAGGGATGAGATCTTCACATGAGCTAGCAGTGTCTCCTTCCATACAACACCCAGCCCTTCATGGATGAGGTATTGTGTGGCATTGCTCCCCTTGATGTTTTTGATGTATTATTAGGCCAACCATAGTTGTGGAAGCGACATGTTGTGTATGAATCAAGGCCTCGTGCTATCATTGTTACTTTGAGAAATAAGTTGTACATGATACTGGAGTTAGCACTAGCTACTGCCATCTCTTTGGTTACTTCAAAGCAATGTAGTAAGTTCATTTCCAAAATAGGGAAATTTGTTTCCCTGATGATACACCCTTAGGAAAAGAAGAAGACGGTGGCCACGACCTCTAGAGAGGCCCCCTCTGCATGACAACTACTGATGGACAAGGTCATGGAGGAGTACAATGACATCATCACCTCCCCCACAAGGGTTCCTCTGCACTGTTAGGTCAAGCACTCCATCGACCTGACCCCAGGTGCATCATTTCCCAATCCCATGGACCACCAGCCCCTTTAGTCCATATAGACCCAAGGGAAGTTGCAGAATGATCTCCATCATAAGTGGTCAACATACCTGCAAAAGTTCCATTTGAATATCAAGTATAAGAAGGGTAAGACCAATAATGTTGTAGATTTCCACAGTCAACAATCACTGATGGTGTTAACCACCGTGCTCAACTCTTTTGGTCAAAAGACTTCTGTTTGGCCACTTATCTATGAAAGTGACCCAAAATTCAACCAAATATACGAGACACTCTTTGAGGGTCAACATGTTCCAAATTTTCACCTCCAGGATGCCCTGTTAAGCCACCTGGGGCACCTTTGTGTTCCTTCAAGTGATCATGCCAAGATTATTTAGGAAGCACACTACAATTGGGTTATTGGTCATTTCCGAGTTGAGAAAATGGTGGCAGTACTACATAATTATTTCTACTGGCCAAATCTTCGATAGGATGTCGGGAAGTACATCAAATCCTATACTGCCTGTGCCATTGCCAAACTGACCATCAAGAAGCAAGGCCTATATACCCCAATTCCTACCCTTAGTTGACCTTGGGAATCCACTGCATGGATTACATGTCACGCCTTCCTTCTACTAGGTCTGGGAACAACTGTGTTTTTGTGGTCATCGACAAGTTCTCGAAGATGGCCATTATGGCGGCCTGAAAGAAGAATATCACAACAGAAGCCACTGCTAAACTCTTCTTTGAATGAGTGTTGGTACACTTTTGGATCCCACAGTCTATCATCTCAGATCGGGACAACAAGTTCCTCAATACATTTTGGTCCAGTCTCTGGTCGATGCTGGACACTAAACTCACTAAGTCCATAGCCTTCCATCCCCAAACTAATGGCCAAACATAGGTTGTCAACAAGATGATCGTAAATATTTTGCACATGTAGAACTCAAAGCATCCACACACATGGGATGAGAGCCTCCCCTATGTTTAGCACAACTATAACTGGGCTCTCCACAACACGACTAGCCACAGCCCTTTTCAGGTGGGCTTGGGATTCCAACAACTATGTCCCATTAATGTGACCATGCCATTTCAAGCTACTAAGACAGATTCGGCTCATGTCCAGTCCGAAACAGATAAGGAAAACAAATTCATTTAGCACATCCAACATATCCACCAGTAGTTCCATGACATTCTAGAGAAATCAAATGCCAAGTACAAGCAACAACATGATCAACATCGGGTGCCACACAAGTTTCAAGTGGGCAACAAAATATGGTTGCATTTGTGAAAGGAATGCCTTACCGAATCATATAGAAAACTCAGACTACTTTGATATGGTCCTTACATCATTACCAAGGTTGTGGGGGACAATTCATTTGAGCTCAGCATTCCCCCATTCCTTGGCTTGCAACCAGTGTTCAATGTGGACCGCCTTCGGCGATACTTTCCACCATTACTAGATGCGTCTGACATTGCAGAACAACTCACACCAATAGAGATAAATCCATATTGCATGGAACAAGATGAAATTAATTGGATCATGGACACGTAGGTCAAGCACACTTGCTAACAGAAGGTCCAACTGTATCGAGTTGTCAAAGCAGGCTAACTCCTTCACCAGGGCAAGTGGCTCACCAAGGACCAAGTTCAGTAAAAGTTTCCTCATCTCATGGAGGAACTCAACACAATGGGGACCATTGCTTCCTAAGGGGGGAGGAATGATCCTGGTTGATATTAGTGGCCACCCACCAATTCCACTTGGACCCCCACCATTGCTTCTTTCAGTTTTTTAGTTTCCTTAATTGTAGCACAATTTATTATTTTTAGCAGTTTTTAGGTCCTAAATTTCTAGAGCTGTTTTGAGGCCCTAAACAACATTTCTTTTTAAATATACCACCAGCAATTTTATGTTTAATATAATATTTTATGTTGTATTCCTTGGAGATATATTTCCAATAGGTTATCATGCACATCAAACGAAGATAATATGACCAAGTCGTGACCTCGGGAATTTGGTTGTCCAACTCACCCCAACAGGGCCCATAAAATCTTGGTGTTACGTCTCCTTAGGTTAGGGTTTTGGTTGTTTAGGGCTTTCTCTTATTTTTCAATAATAAAAAGGCCCTTGAGCCTCATTTTAAGGCAATTCAGAGGCATGTAGCTACCACATCTCTTCTTAGAGATAAGATATCATCGCGTGAGCTAGTTTATTTCCATTTCTGTTTGTAAGCATATTTCACTATTCTCCATTAATGAAATGAAGTATTATTTATGTTGTATCTTTGTATATGTGTTTATTTTGTACTTTATTGCATTCCTGTTTAAATCTAGATCAGTGGGATCACTCAAGGTCTTCGCAAAGGAATGCGATCATGCTTATTATACCCAAAAGAAGTAGACTCACAACTTCTGCTCAGTCAATAACAACCCTAGCTCTGCCTTCATGCAGATCTACCCGATTCGAACAGTTAGTAATAGATCTACTTCAGTACTTATATGAAAACAGTTCATTATAATGTTCACGAATGAATATTAAAGATTGAACAGATTCGCGCAGGGAATACACTTTATTTCATAAAAAACAGATCATCAAGCAAGGATGCATAAACTTAAACAAAAATAAGAACAAGGCACATATGTAATAGATTTGGTCCAAAAGAACCTTTATTAGATTCAAAATTCAATTTACAGACTCTCCCACCCTACGCACCTAGCTTCAAGGGCCCGCACACTGAGTTGTGGACTTGCCAAGGTCTTCCTGCACTCAGCTACAGGAGCCTTCCCCTTTTGCCTAAGTACAGGAAAATAAAGCTTTCCTGCCTTAGTGTTTTTCCCATATACTTGTTCTTCACGAAACGTTATTCTCCTATACTCGCTATGACTCAAATATTTATAGCCTTTATATTACAATACCATGGCCTGCAACCTATGGGTCAGTCTCAAAACCATCATATCACTTACCCATAAAAAGGGATAAATACCCTTTGGCTCTTACTTAGCTGCATGCTTCACTTACACATTTCGCAGAGACTTTACGTTCTTTACAAAATTTTACTCAAAAATTGATTAAACTAACCCAAAATTGACCCTAAGGACCCTATCGAAGCACAATGCATATCTACAAATCATTTATTTTATATCTATATAGATTGTACATACTTTGCTTTCCTATAGTTATATGAATTCCTACAATCTCCTATAGTGATCCTATAATTTCCTATAAAACTTCTTTAATTTCTTATAGCTTTTTGAATTTCCTATAATCAATACTCTGCTTTTCCTATAATGATACAATTTTGGTGACAAAACATGGGTAAAGAACAAGATTTAGTGAAAAATTATTATTGTTGTGTTTTAAAGATATTTATTAGAGTTGGTTAGAGTTAAGAATGCTTAAAGTAATGATTAGAGTCACGATTGAAAGGATTTGAGTTTTGAATTTAAAAGTAATTTTAATTGGATTGGTGTGAATTTGATTATCAGCCTCAAAACATTGATTTCACCTTAAAGTTCATTTTCATTACATTCTTACACAATTTTTATTGAACAATTACAGTGTCAAAAAGATCATTTAGTATGCAAGTGTAATGTATTTGTCTAAATCTACAATTTTATTTTAGAAAGGTTAATTACTTAGAATTAAAAAAACAATCTTAAGATTGAATTAAATTTGATATTTACTTGTAGTTGGTTTGCGTTTTATTTTTTAATATGAAAAAACTTAAGTAGTTGGTTTGAACATATCATGTTTCACCTCATAGTTTACCTACCTTGGTTTTACAAACAAATGTTAAAGCATTTATCCCAATTTATCACTTGACATTTTGGCATCGTTGTCGTGGAGGTGTAGAAGAAATGGTACCTAGGAATTTAGCTTATTTTCTTAAAAAGAAAAAAATAAAAACATTTAGAAATTCTCTTTATCTTTCCTTATAGTATAAAAATTTCTAATATGGGGGAGGAGGAATATAAGATGGGAGGTAAGAATTTGCACCACCACCATATTGTGTCGTACAAATCCAAATGTGTTAGTATTGTATGTATAGATTAAGAGATAATAAAGGAATATTTAATAGAGAATAATTAGGTAGAAGCAAAATTAAAAGAAATTCATATACAAACCCCCCCAAATATTAACTTTACTGCAGGAGAAGAGAATTTCATAGTTTAGCGGAAGCACAAAAGGGATCGAGTACATCAGGGGTCTAATTAGAACTACATCCTAACTTTTCTCCTAAAAGGTGGACTACAAAGTACACTATATTTTGGAATGAAGATATGATAAACAAGGAAAGAGGATGTAATGTAAGAGGAGATGAAGGAGGAATACATATAAATGGAGCACAAGGTGGAGGAGGACGAAGAAATGGACAACCACTAGAAGATGAAAAAAATTATATGGAAGCAACTTTTGGATTTGCTATCATGGACATTCCAGGAGATGAAGTTAGAATGAAAAACATCCCATCATATGTTCTCGAAATATTTTATTGTAACCTAATTGAAGAACCTAGCTTCTTTCTATTTGAATTTGATATTTTATGTCGCAGTTATGCTTATAAAACTAATGCACAAAATTTACATTTATTTCTTGCAACATTTAAATGAGTTGCATTATGTTGGTTCACGTGGTTAGGTGAAGGTACCATTGCATATTGGGCTGATATGAAGAAATATTTTTCTAAGAAATATTAACCTTATTGTAGACCTAGAGATTCTTAGGAGGATATATTTCGAATGATGAAACAAGAAGTTCGGAGTTTATAATACTACCTAGCAAGATTGTTATATAATTTGAAGAAATCAAACCAAAATTATTTGGGACCTAATCTAGTTTGACAATATTGTTAAATGGAATATGTGATGAATATATAGATATACTCAATTTAATGGGTGATGGTGATATTTCTCATGTAACATTTGGCGTAATTAGTGATTTATGTAGGAAGTACTCAAGAGGGAAAGTTAAAATTGGTGCAAGGATAAGAAATCCTCTTAGAAAAGCTACTAAATTAGCTATAGAGGTGTTAGTAGTGCAGAGTTACAAATTTTTTTTGGAGGGGTTCAAAACTAATCCTTTAAATACTATTTCTTTCCAAATAGATGATTTGAAAGTTAAGAAAAAGAAAGAAAAGAAAGAATCAATTTTATCTATTTTTTTACTAAATGTCAAGAAACATCCATTAAGAGAGTTCCCTCTAGATAACATTCAAATTTTCTTGATTTTTCTTGAACCACATAAAATTGAGGAAAGTCCTACATTACCTAAACTAAAAGAAAAATATTGTGGAGACTCTGGAAATGCATAATTAGTCTAAAATATTGCACCTCGGAGACCTTGGAAACCATGTAGAGCGGCTAAGGCTATATTAAACGATATCTTCCATATTATAATGTTCCTCAGAATATATGGAATGGTCTAATTCCATGGTAGGCACGACCTCCACAACAAGTCCAAATTGAACCCTATCAACAGGGTTGGAGAGGATATTCTTATGGAAATGTTCCTACCAATATTTATCCACCACAAAAACAATTTCAAATCCTATACCAACAACACCCCTATCAACAACCTCAACCTCCATATCAATAAAAACCATATCAGAAATAACCAGAAAAGAAACAACCATATGTTCCCCTTCCTCAACAACCACAATTACCTCAACCTCAACAATTACAAATTCCATCTAATCAACCACCCCCACAACCTACTCATTAATTCTCAGCAAATTGCAAATCTGCACAACAAAATAGGAAAACATATCTATAATACAAAATCTAAATCATTTCCTACATATTTTATTGCTCCTGTAAAATGATAGGATTTTTTTGTGCAATTACAAGATAGTATTGTAGGATTATAGGAATTTTCTATGCAATTGCAGGAAAATTTAGTAAAATTACATGAATTTTATGTAAAAGTAACAGACATTCCTATAGAGTTATAGGGAATTAATTTGCAATTTAGGAGAGTTGTGAATCTAAAATCTACAGTGATAATTAAAGAGGAAAAATAAGAAACTATAGATATAACTGAAAAATCAGAAACACAAATAAAACAAATTTTCCCTTTACAAGAACAACCTTGGACTTCTAGGGCAACTTCTTTTCATGAGAGATTCTTTCCTAAAAAACCGGAAATACCTAAAATACCAAAAAGCATAATTGAATTTGATACAATTGAAGAATTTAAGAATATTTATATAAAAAATCCCTTAGAGCAATAAAAGACATACCAAATTATAGTAAAACAATAAGGGAACTATGCAATAAGAAAACTAGAAAGAAGAAATAAGATCTATCATCAATACAATTTATATGTAGATTGGTCAGCCTAATGACTACTAAAATCATTGCAGAAAAATATGTTTACCAAGCATACCCATTGTAACAATAGCAGTCAATAATTTGTTTATTTCTAATAAACTTATTGACTTAATGTGCTGCCATAAATGAGATGAAAAAGAAAACATGCAAAGCCTACAAATTGACAACATTATACCAACTCTCACAATAATAGAATTGGTTGATAGATCAAAAAAATAACCTTGATGGAATTATGGAATATATTGTTATTTCTATTAACTCTTGGGAATATCCAATAGCCTTTATGGTCCTTAAGCCAAAATCTACACTTGGGGTACATCCTTTAATCTTGGGAAGACAGTGGTTGAATACTGCAAACCCATTCATTAGATTTCAATCTGGAAACATGACAATAAAAAATGGTGATTAAATAAAAAAATTTACATTATATCCCCTACTGAAATAATAGATGAACTAAAGAAAGTTCAATGGTTAGATGAAAATGAAATAGATGTTGAAGCAATTCAAGCATTGAAAAAGCATTCAATCTTAAGTAAAATACTAATGAAAATTAGATCAATGATTTCATTTCTCATCCTGATTTTCCATAGTATTTTAGGGGCAGTCATTAGGAAATTCAACAACAAAATGAAATTATGAATAATATAAAAGTTATGAACAATGAAATTCCTGCAATTTCTAAACAATCTAAAAATTTTCCTACAATTCCTAAACAATATGAAAATTTTCCTGCAATTTCTAAACGAGCTTTATTAAGTCCTCAACATTTTTCGTTGCATTCTCTTTTAGGAAATTTTTGAGGAAACATGTATTGTGGATATTCTAAAATATGCTTATCTATCATAATTTCCTATACATTCTATTTCACATTCCTGTAATAAAATATTTGAATTGTCTCTTGGAAAAACTTTGAATATTAATTCTGAATTAGAAAAATTCGAGTAGGAACAAATAATTTCATTATTACAAGAATATTTAAAATCATTTGGTATTATACTGATATAGAGGTAATACATGCCCTGATACATGTAGGTATCAAATATACATTTAAGAAGATGTTAGACTTGCTAGACAACCACAAAGGAGAATGAAATCTACCTTGAAAGTAATATATGTAGATTTAGTATACCCTATATTTGGGAGTGAATGGGTTTCTCCATTGGTTATTTCTCCGAAAAAGAATGGTAAATGGAGGGTATGTATAGACTACGAGGAACTTAATATAGCTACTCGAAAACACCATTTCCCTTTTCCTTCCATAGATCAAGTCATGGATAAATTGGTTAGAAAAAAATTATTTACTTTCCTTGATGGTTTCAGCGCCTATAATCAAATAAGAATAACTCCATAAGACCAAGATAAAATCATGATTACTTTGGCCATGGGGAGGCTATTCTTATAAAGTATTACCTTTTGGAATTTGTAATGCACCTACCATATTTCAAACCGATGTCTTGGCTATTTTTACTAATTTTTTCCATGATTATGTTGATGTGACATGGATGATTTCACCATGTATGGAAATACTTTTCAAGAAGCCCTTGATAACCTAAATAAAGTTTTAAAAAGATGTAAAGAATCAAATCTCTCCTTAAGGAATAAAAAATGTCTTTTTAATGTTTAATGAAGGATTTGTCCTTGCACTTCATGTATATTTGCTGGGTATTAAGGTGGATCAACATAAGGTTGAAGTGATTGTTATAAGAATTTCATTTTTATTTTTTTATTTTTTTTAAATTGCCTCGCCATTATTTAAACTTCTTGCAAAAGATGTTGAATTTCATTGGGATAATGACAACCAAATTTATTTTAATATAATCAAAGAAAAAAATTCTACAACTCCTCAATTAAGAGAACATGATTGGACATTACCTTTTCACATATCTATGAATGCTTTATATTCGGCCATGTTGATGCCTCGAAAATCACTGCAACAACATTGGGGAAAACCACCCGGTCCGGACCTTAATGCAGCTCATTTTCTGTTTAGTGTGGTGGCTCCGACTGGAAATAATGGGACCAGTTTCCCAATGATGAATAAAAAGGGGATGGATAAATGAATGGTTTTCTAATAAAATGGTAATGGATGAATTATTTAATCTAAAAAGTAAAAATATGAATAGCTATCCTATCCTGGGAAATTTCTATTTCTAAGTGCAACATTTGATAATCTCTATTCACAAATAAGCATATAGATGACTCTATTTGATAAACAAAGACATTCATTCATATAATAATTACTTTGTTCAAATAGTTGAACAAAGTAATCAATAAAATATTGTTGCACTTATCCTTTATATATCATTGATACATATATGACTAAAAGAATAACATCCCTTAAACATCCAATAGTGAAAAATATATATAATGTTGTTGAAAACACATACATATATTCAATGACAGCAAGAGTAATCAAATAACGATTCACATAAAAGAATGAAACTAGATCATATATAGTAGTACCATATGTGTTGTAAATCATTCCCGATATCAATCACAATTCGAATTCCTTTTTCCAACTCAGAGATACTTTCATATCAAGGCAATAATGGACATCCCATAAAAGCTTCTTCGTTAGAATTTGGAATAATGGCCCAGTCTTTATAAAAAAAATATACCGGAAGCACAATAGTGCAACTTCCAAGTTTGAGTCTTATTCAAAACCTGAGGACCCTTTTTAAATGCATGAAAGGGTCTATAAATACTAATTAAACTAACTAACTACAAAAAAAAAAATGCTATTTAATTGGTACAACTAAATCTTGAATATCTTCTCCACAGCAGGTTTGTTGGTAGTCGGCATCATGATTCATCATTTCGACTATTCTCCCTTTGATCTGAGTTGGCAGATTGCAAGCATCGATTCCAATTCTGGAGGGCGGCTGAGATGAGAATGGAGTTGAGCTGAGTATGTGGCATCATGTATTTTAGGGATGATACAACCGATCGCATCGGTTAGACACTTGAGGGTGGCCCTCTGACTGTATGGGTTTACTAAGTGTTAGCGCTTGAAATTTCACCTCAGGTTGAAAAAGGCAAACCTCAAGGCAACATCAAACCATTTAGCCTCGTAGCTAGCCCTACAGGGCAGGAGAAGGCTCTCTCCGG
>APFE030598631.1:21630-36076 GCA_000404065.3 Pinus taeda
TTGGGGTTTTTAGGGTTTTTGGTGGCAAATTGAGGGGATGGCAATTTTGGGTGCGGGGATTGGACACGGTTTCTGCATGGGGTTCTTTGGGGCGAGGTAGGAGACAGTATTGATGCCTTTGATTGAGGTGGATGATTAGGAATGACAGGTGAGGAGTTAAGGAGAGAAAAAAATAACTTTGAATTCTCCTTAAACAATAGAAAACATTGAAATTAAACAAACTTAAAAGCAGAGCATGACAGTCATGAATTCTTACTTTAACACTTTGTTTGCTTAATGTGCAGTAGGAAAAGAAAGGAAATGATTCACATAACACACTTACAGGTACATAGATAAACACACCATCAATACATGTAACCACAAGAATCCCAAAAAGGACTGCAAAACCCTGGTCTTCCTTAGCCAAAAATTGCAGAGATACAGTGAAATAATACAATGATAGCTTCTCCCTCAAGAGTCCAACCATGAAAATGAGCAAGAAAGTACATAATATAGATGATCTAACCTCTTTCCCTGCCTCCATGGTTCGAACTCACTATCCTAGGAGCTATTTCAACCACTTCTAAATTAAGCACTACAAACTAGGCAGTCAAAACAACTTGCCTCTATAAACTTGGAAACCAATTCATTCATTTAATTTTTACCATTTTCATGAATGAATCTTCTAGAAGAGTTACATAAGGGTAAAAGTGTCTAAAAAGTACCATAATTACATCAAAGAGAATCATCATTCACCTCAAAAAGTCACACTGAGTCAAATCTGCGTTTTTTGGGCTGTACAGTGCATTTCTGGACAATTCTGCCTGATGGGTCGCGTCCCCCTGCCTGACGGGTCGCGCCCCTTTGGAGCCATGTTTGGGGCATGTGCAGGTAACCAAATTGAAAAAAAGGGGGCTTGTCGGAAAGGCCTATGAGTCTACATTCCAACCCAACTAGAATTTGTGAATTTGGAGTTCATTTGCCTTGTCAAAAATCAATTCTCCCAAGACAGCTTTCTTCAGTTCAAAAAAGTGGCAGAAAGTCAAATTTTTCATGTTTTTTGACTTTCCGGAGGCCCAAAACTTCACAAAATCTCAAGTCCATCCATGAGCATATGTAAATTTTCATTAAAAATCTGGAAATGCTGAGTTTCTACAAAATGGAGTTGCCGGGATGAAGGGTCTCACGGGGGGTGAGACCCGTTAATGGGAAAAACCTGTGTTTGGCACAAAAAATTCACAAATGACAAAATTTTCTCCAAATTTCTTGAAATTTGGGCTGGAAGTCCCCAATAATGTACCATGCTCATTCAAAGAGGATTTGGACAAAATTTTGAGTGGATCGGGCGTTTTCCTTCGTTTTTGTGCTTTGGCCAACCGTCCTTGGAGCACCTTCGTTCTCGCCGGTATTTTTGACATTTCTTTAAAACCATGACACCTGTTAAAAAAATGAAGGCGGTTTTTCTTCCTTGGCATGTTTTGGACAAAAACCTCTCTCAGTGTTTAAAAAATCATCTTTGATTGCTCAGAAACATTATTTTAGTGAAACTTATCCCGATGTGTCGAACAAGGGTTTTGGTCGAAATGAAGCGAAATGAAGGGGATAAGGGGCTTCTAAATTCTTGAGGAAATTTTTGGGAGTAGGGAGGGATGTTTGGAATTAGGAGAAAGTGGAATCTCAGAGATTGATTGAGGGGAAGGGGTACAAAAGGGCAAAACACAGGCCCAACCTAGAAAATTGCCAAGTTGTAGCAAGAAACTAGGGTTTGTGCAAAAATGAGGATTTTGGGGGATCTGAGTGTTGGGAAGTGCTTGATAAGGTAAATTAAGGATAGGGGAAGGTGTATGAACATCAATAAATAACTTTTTCCATTGATTTGACCGTCCAAGAGAAATTGCCTTCAAAACCCTAGGAGAGGGAAATGACCTTGCCTAGGTGCAACTGAAGCATGGACAAGGTGTAAAATGACTCATTAGACACTGATATGATAATGACAACCCTATTAATGATGATAGAATCAGCTGAATAGTGACATAGATTTGCATTTGGGTAACTTTAGAAGGAGTTAAAGAAAACCCTAGACCTTGACCAAATTTTGCTTGAAAACTCTTTGAAATGACAAAATTTGACCTTGACACTTCAAAATCACTTTGTAAGAGCATATTTGATCACTGATGGAGGGCATTCAAGACCGACACTAACAGTACTAACATTTAATGTTCATACCCTACTACAATATTAGGTGTGGTTTCTCTAACCAACTCTCTCAAATATGCAACAATATATATTAAGTGTGATCCTTCTTAAGAATCATGTATGGCTTCCCAAGCCAATTCACAATACAATGCAATGTGTTTGTGGTGTTTTACTCTATAACAAGGTATGGCTTCCCAAGCCAATCCAGGTAAAAAAATGTGAATTTCCACTCAGATCACCCCACTCGAGTTGTTTCAACAATAAACTATACTCAACTTACAACACCACTTGGGTATCAATGTAGAATGAGCATTTCAACAAAGTTTTTCTTCAGCCTGCAACAAAGAGAGACTTCAACCTGCATCAAGAGGGCTAATTTGATCCTATTCCAAGGCATGTTCAAGTAGCTACACAAGGATTCAGCTTCGCCTAAGGCTCGATCTCCCTCAATACTTAGCATATAGCAC
This sequence comes from Pinus taeda, assembly GCA_000404065.3. NCBI lineage: Eukaryota > Viridiplantae > Streptophyta > Pinopsida > Pinales > Pinaceae > Pinus > Pinus taeda. The sequence goes on from APFE030598631.1 coordinate 24,273, forward strand.
TAGTCTTCTTTGACAAAACTCAACCTCTCAATCAAAACAAAAATTGACCTCTACCAACATTCGGCTTCCTCAAAAACACTCATCCTGAACAAAAATAGGCCTCAAATAGGGTTGAAACTTGACCTCCTAACCAGGATTGAAACTCGTCCTTAAAAATAGAGCTGAACTCATCCTCAAAATAGAGCTAAAATTGGCCTCGACATGCCTTCAAAACAAATTGAAACCCTTTCCCAAAAATTATGCCAAAAGCCCTCCTTAACTCAGCTTCCTTCCTCTAAGCTAGTCTACTCATTGCTCCTCAAAATTGAACCTGCCTTAACTTGGTCCTTTCATTTCTCAGCTCAGATCTTGTTTCAAACTCGACATTCCTCCTTTAGTTCGAAGCTATGGTCTGTCTCATACCTTATTCTTCACACAATCAATTTAATTGCTAAATGAGCCACACAAGTGTCCTAATTTATACTAAACAAATGGGGGGTCAAATTGTCTTTGTGTCGACTTGTCCACTAGCGGGTCAACTTGTGAAACTGATAGGATATATGAATATATACATGAATACATTCAAAAATTAATTTCATCTCAACGGTGAGGAGTTAGAAGGGTTTTCCCCATGGTATTCTTCTCTAATGTAGCATATTCAAATGCATAAAAATCTAATATATTTTTTTTTCCAAAGAGAAGGATTTGGTTGAGGCAGAAGCCAAGTGCAAATGTGAGGCGTCAATTGATATCTTGATTTTATTTATTTATTTATTTTATTTTATTTCTAGAAGAAAAAATGACACAATTTTATTAAAATAGGTAGTTACATAATCATATTTGTGTCACATTTCTTCCCACATTGTCTCCAGTTACAAAATCTCTCAATAGTATACTATTTTAGGATCACATATGCTTAATTATCTCTCATATCGCATGAAATATTATTATTATATACTATGATATATCATCATTACATTCATTCTATATAAAAAAATGCACCAAACTTTCTTTCAAAGCATGTAAATCGTGGTGCGGGGACCAGAAAAAAATAAAACACATATCATCAATTATCCTATGGAAAATCTCTATGAAATCTATAAGATATTGATACTCCTCGAGTTTTTTAGAGTACCTTAGTCAAAAGTAGAAAAATTGATCTCGCCCGGTGATGCTGAAACTCCTTCCTTTGACAAATAATCCGCAATCTTGTTTTGTTCTCTATATATGTGGGCGAATGAAATATTTTGGAAGGTCTTAACCATGGTTCTAATTCATCACATACAATTTGAAAGAGAAGGTGAAATGAAATGTGAAAGCCCCAATACCCAGTCAATGATTCCTTTTGAATCACCATATCCATTAAGCTCTTCGATACCCAACCATTCTGCACAAATAAGGACTCCCCACAGAGCAATAAGTTCGACATGACTATTGGTAGTGGCGCCACCAACCCACCAGAAATGATAATACCTACTAGGCTATAATACATTATAAGTACCACATCCACATATCCTTTGAGTTGAAGCCCCATCAAAAAAACCGACATGGAAGCTATGCCACACCTCCTTATAATGGAACAATCTCCTATCCTATAGCTTCTTTCTAGGGCCAATCTCTTCAAAACATGAAACAATCTTCACAATTTCTCCTCTCACATCTCCCACATTCTGATCAAATATCTTGGAATTATGACATCTCCATATGCCCCAAAAAATAGAAAATGGCAAAGTATAGTATTCCTTGAATGCTCCAAACCAGTGTGAGAGACATTCCTCAATTGAGCTCTTAACCCAAACCGCATCGAGATTGAGTAAATGTATGACCCTGAACCACACCGAAGTTGTGAAGGGCAAAGTGAGGAATAGATGACCCATATCCTAAGAGTCAGACATGCAAAGTACACATCTCCCCGGTCCCACAAAAGCATTTTTATGGAGATTCTCCCAAGTGAGAATTTTGTTATGTAAGACCAACCAAAAAACACATTTACGTTTTTTGTGGAAAATCCCACTTCCATGATTTATGAAACTATAACAAGCTATCCAATGAACTATACACTGGAGAGACCATGTTGTATGCCTCTTTCACCGAAATCTGACCCTTAATAATGAAACCATCCCAAGTCAACTAATCCCCATAATATGAAATATAAATGCCAACTAAACTTAACTGTAAAATGTAGTTTTCCAATTCTACAACTAACAAAAATGAAATTCAAATCTCCCAAGTGTTGAGACATGAGAGAAAATTAGGAAAAGTATCACGGTCAACATAAATATGATTAAGAAAGAAAATAGCGATATCATGTAAATGTTGAAGAAGAGAGGTAGATAGTCTATAATTACCAACGAAACCTTTTCTCACATCCAATCCAATCTCTATCTTTGCACCTGAACCCACCTCCCATCTCAAGCTACCAAGTAACCAATGCTTTGTCTTCATCATACTCCACCAAATATATGATGCTGAATTTTTTTCCTGTGCTCCATCTTTGATCCACATATCAATTTTTATTTTATTTTATTTTAAATATATTTCTCACTGATTATTTGTTCCCATAAACCATTTTCACTCAATGCCCTCCATAAATTCTTAATTAATAATTCCCTACTAAAACCTTCAGTATCCTTAATACCCCATCTACTTGCCTCCACCTTCCATGAGATCACAACCAGGCGTACAAGGTGAATCTTCCACAACTGACTAGACTCAGCGCAGAGAAACTTGGAAATGATGTAATCTATTTTAAGAACGACTTCTTTAGGAAGCATGTAGAGATGCATCCAAAACAATGAAATATTTTGTAAAAATAACTTAATTAATATCAATCTCCCTCCCAATGAGAGCCATTTAATCATCCACAAAGACAACTTCTTTTCAAACTTTCTAATCATTCAACCCCAATTATGATTACCATAATTGTTAGGTTTCAACATGAATCCAAGATATTAGAAACCTTCATCATAGGGATTGTCTTGACCTTAAATATACGATATATCTCATTGATCACAACCTCGTCTTTGGAGGCCAATATCAAAGCTGATTTTTCCTTGTTCATGAATAACCCGGAAGCCTCCGCAAAAGAAGTAAGAATATGGTAAAAAGTGTGTAATTCTATAACAAAGACCTCTCCACTGAAGAGTACATTGTCCAAATCTGAAATGATGTTTCATTTGAACAACCTACAAATCTTAGAGAGGGAATCACCAATCCTCTTGCTCAATCCATTAATGACAAGCAAGAATAAAAGAGGACACAAAGCACAAAAAATTCTGAGACCCCTCGATGCCTTAAATGTTTTTGAAGGGGGACCATTTATAATAACCACAAAATTTGATGATATTACACATACCATAATCTAATCAATAACCTATGCCCTGAGCCCAACTTATGGAGAATAAATATTAAAAATTCCCAATCCACATTATCGTATGCTTTCACCAGATTTATCTACATAAGGAATCCTTCCATATTGCAGGACTTAATGGAGCGTAGACATTCTTGCATGGTTTTAACAACATCTTGAATCTGTGTCTGGTCAAGAAAACCAAATTGTTTTGGAGATATGTGCTTCGGTAGAGTTGATTTGAATTTTTTGGCAATAATTTTGGAAATAATTTTGTATAAAGAATTACATAATGATATGGTCCTGTAATCCACAAATGTAGAAGGCTCAAGAACCTTGGAATAAGAGTAATAAATGTTGCATTAATAGAGCTAGAAATCGAACGGAGAGTATGGGATTCCTCAACTGCCTCTAGAAGATCGGTAATCATCATATCCACAAAGTGTATAAAAAGTTCCATTGACCAGCCATATGGTGCAGGGATTTCTCCTCGCCACATGCCTTCAAGATTTTTGTCACTTCTTCCTTAGTGACCGACCTCCCTAGATGGTCATTATTCTCTGCCTCAAACATATGAGGAATTTGTTGAATGAGCTCCATCTTTTTTGTAAAGTTTTGTCTTTTCTCTCTGAATTGCTTATTAAAAAATGCCACTGCTACATATTCTATATTTGTTTGTGAAGTGATATTGTTGTATTCTTCATCCCTAATGTCGCAAATGGAATTTTACTTCCTCCTTTTAGATGCATGTTTATGAAAGAATATGGTGTTCTTGTATCCTTCAGTCACCCAAGTAGTCCTACTCTTCAACCTCCACTCCCCCCCTGCATATTAAGGATTTGGCTCATTCTCGATTCTAAATCCAAGATTTTCTTCTTTGTAATCTCAGAGAAATATAAATGGTCTGAGGGGTCATTTAATGACTTCATAGAAAAATATGTCATTCAGTTCACAAAATAAATACTTATTTTTTTCCTTTCCCAATTCCAAGCCTTAATTTTTTATGTATTGAGTTTGGAATTGATATTTTCCATGCTATTGTAAACCGAAATATTCAGGGGCTTGATCCAGTATGATCTAACCAGATCATTGAATTATTTTAGCTTTAACCATGAATAGTTGAAATTGAATGGAAGAGCCCTACAATCGATTTCACCCACCCAAGAGAGAAAAATTGATTCATGATATGATATATTATAAAATAAGACCTGAGACATAAAATTATTCAAGGAGCCTTCTAGGTCTGCATGGACGAAGAATCTATCCAATCTCTTAGATATACCATCAATCCCATATTAACCATTACACCATGTAGGACCTTTTGGACAAGGAACAATGTAATTCAACAAATATAGATTGAAGAGTTCTTTGAAATAGGATCCCAAAGAGTCTATATTAGTCATATTCCCCCATATCTCATCAGAGTCCATCATTATATTAAACTCTCCAACCAATATTAATTAGCTTAGGTCCAATAAAACACAATGTTCTAAATGATCCCAAAAATACTTTTGACCTAAATATAGGGTGTAGATATTGATAATACGGAGGCAATTGTTAGACCCCCTCGCAAACCCAGTCAAAAAAATCCCTGCAAATGAGCGAAAAGCCCAAAGATTAATTTTTTTGGGATCCCATATGGATTCCATCCCCCCTGAGCGACCAAATGCACTAGTCGCATGTATGTACCTCTCAAGGCAAATATTTAGTAAAATTTCCCAAGCCTTTTATCGAGAAACCATTGTCTCCTGAAAGAGAATGAATGAAGGTCTCTACATCAAAATAACACTTTGAAGGGAATGACATTTTGGGGCTGCTCCCAGTCCCCTTATATTCAAGGATATAATGATCATGATGGCTTAAGGTTAATGGATGAAATCCTTCTAAGAATCCATGACCTGAATAAATTTGAGACCACGATTTCTCTGGAAATAAAACAGGGATCAATATGTGAAAATGATTCAAAATCTACCTCCATAAATGATGAACGTAAATAATTTGAGGTTTGTGAGCATGTAGACACCTTTTTAAATTTAGTGCCCTTCTTTTTCCGGGTAGTCACATTCTTTCTCAAATTAGGTCTAACAAGGTCACCCTTCAACTGGAATAAAGGATTCTTAATAGTCAGTGGTTCCAACTCAACCGACTCCAAATGAGATAGTTCACCCAATCTGGAATCTGCAGATATAAGAGGGGAGTTTATCCTCTAGAAAGACCCAAATATGAGAGGTGATTAGAAAGGGTTACATGAGGTGAGGGATCCAACATTCCCATCCTGGACATGTACATTAGAGAGAGACACAAGACGAGAAAGCACATAACCACTAGTGTTCGCATGATGGATACTATCCCGTGGTAATGATTCATAAATCCACAAACTATCGACAAGAAACACAAGGTTTACACATGTAGATACATTGTCCTTCTTATGAACATCATGAACCATATTATTATTAATTGTCTGAGAATTAGTACCATATGAAATAGGAACATCATAGAATGTGGAAGGAGCAGATGGAGAATTACCTAGACCAATATCGCCATGATGATCCAACTGTTCATGCAAATCCTAAACCATTTGTGGTTGCGCCAAAAACCCAAAATCTCCCCGCTGAGAATGTGAGAACCTACTAGTCGCTAACCTCTAAGGATAGGTAGTGATCAATTGTCTTGTTGCATGACACCCCAGATATCTGAATGCTAGCCCCAATAACCTATGCTCTGCCTGAAGGAGAAAGGGCCCCAAAATAGGCCTAACTCTTTTGCCAAAATTCCAATGAAAACCACCTCCACCAACACCCACGCCGTCATTTTGTCCATCTGTCCAAAACTCCCATCCTCCCAGAAGAAAAAAATGTTGATGGAATTGGCAATGTCCATAATTGTCGGCCTAGTCCAAAGTTCTAAATAAATACTTGAAAATTTATCCCATATTATTTTCCATTGAGAGAACTCTTTGAATGGGTTAAAACCTACATGTCATATTTGGAGGGCTAAAAGGACACAACCCCTAACCCAGGGAGTGATCGAGATCAACTTTGCATCGTCGAAACTAAGGAAGTGGAAACATATCCATCCATTGAACAATAGACTCATTTTCATCCTGTATTTCAATATGGGTATCCAACATTTTTAAACCCATGCCTTTACCTACTTCATCATCACCTTTCAGTATTCCCAATGCCCAACACATGGCCTCTGCTTCAGTCTCTCCACACTATCCCAATATATGTCCACACCAATGGTCAGAAATTGAATCTCACCACAATCCCTTATTACTTTCTTCTTCTCTGTTCGAACAACTTGCTTAGTATTGTCGACCAAGTCCACCTAGAACCCCGAAGACCTATCACTTGAACCGCAACCCTCTATGACACCAGAGGTCTGAACAATATTGAAATTTAGGCAGTGTGACGATCTCTTTGCATGCTCCTCCACCTCAGCAATGATCCCTATAAGTTCCTCCTACCCAAGCGATAATTATCTATGCATGTCCATCCCCAGTGTCATACCTATATTTCGACATGTCCACAAGAACCAAAGAAGCTTGCCACCAATGCAAACCCAAAAAACGAATACGATGAAAAAAATGATGAATCAAAAATGAAAAAGATACCTAATGAACTTAAAAAAAAATCATATCCAACGAGGCCTCCTAGTCATATCACACAATGTTTGCAAAGATGACCCATGAGTTGACGATAAAATAAATAAAAAGATGTCATTTCCTAATCAATGGGACCAAAGTGATGGGTGAAGACACCTCAACAACACAAATATGGCCCATTCAAACAATAGCCACAATGCAATGCATTTGGGATAATTAATTGCAAGGTGTGAATGTGCCCACAATGGTACAAAATCCCCACTATCTAGGTGAAAATTCAACCACCCCGAGATCTGCAATCAATCCATAGTGGACTCAAGAATCTTAAACAAAATGTGAATGTTGGGGGAATTTAATGCAATTACAAAAACTAAAACCCAACCACCTAGAAACAGTCAATTCATTCAATGTGGAATCATTACCACAAACGCTAATGAAAAAACAAGAGTGTAAGAAGTGACCATATAATATAAACTTGTCTTGAAATCACAAAGAAGGAGTTAGTCTTGACTGTCATATATGCCCCACAAGTGTATCCTCACAATTAAGCTTCACAACCACCAAAGTATGAATGGGAAGCACTTAGATCACATAATAAATGAAAACCAACACATCAATAAACTCCCTCATATCCCATAATCATCACCAAACCCAAGAATTTCAGGAAATGTACACCCTCCTTTAATTGAAGCACAAAGGAAATCAATTCACAAGCCCATGCCACCCACCCACTTAGTGTAGTAGGAAAGTTCAAAAAACTCAACCTCCCCTCCACAACGCAAGATCAATGTCCATGTAACGATGGTAAAAAATATGGTCGATATAGCGACATGCAGAAAGGTAGATCACCGAATGTTGATCATAGCCATCCGAGCCAAATCCCACAAATAAATCATAGGGACTTGATCAACCTTCCATTGATCTCTCTTATAAAAGCCAACATAAGTAAGTTGATGGAACGAAGTCCCACCATAAACATAATACAAGAGAGGGGAACCCAATAGGAAAACCCGAGAGTGGGTTTGAGCCCTTATATCGGTGCATTGAAACATACAACACATCAACCAAGTAATAGTGAAAACATCTAGAATCTGTCAATGACACACATGAACCCGAAAGAAAAAAAATTCACTTAAATAACCACAAAGTCATGTCCATACCACCTACATGCACATGGGAAGAGGCCAACATAAGCATCCCATGCTTATCATAGTGTGATACACCCAAGTGAAACAAAAAAATAGGAGAAAATAAGCAGAATGAATTGTGTAGAGAGATGTAAGTTCCAATGACTAAGATCATAACAAAACACCACAACAAAATGAATCAAAACTAAAACAATCATATCAAAGATCAAGAACCCATGCAGAAACCAGACACCATTCCTGGTGATTATATAGAGAAAAAATATCTACCATTAGATGGTGAATTACAAAAATAAAATGCATGGGTATGGTCATGTTGATGTTGCTACTAGTGATGAGGGATTTTCGATATTTGACGAAATATAAGAAGCTCTATAGTAGTAAGGGTGAAAATATTGATCAAAATGCTTTGATGTATTATTATGTATTTTATAAAAGAAATATGGTTTCCATGACATGCATGGCGTTGTAGTATGGTTGCCACAAGCATGGAGTTGGGAGATCTCATTGAAACTAAAGTGCTTCATGTGGTTGGTTCTGCACAATCACATCCTTACGTGGGAGAATCTCACTAGAAGAGGTTTTCAGGGACCAATCATTTGCTACATGTGTGGTGGTGTGATGGAAGACGTGGTCCACATTTTCCTCACCTATCGATTTTTTGTATCCATATGGAATGAGATGTTAAGCATAATACATTTTCAAGCATAGATGGACAACTCTTCTATTGACAATTGTCTTACAAAATGGACTGAGGAACATAAGGCATTTAGGGCGCTCCCTTTTGACATTGTTTGGGTATTTGGTGGAGGAGGATTTTTTTTTTTGAGGAGACTGTCCCACAAGTGCAACATACAAGCCTAATGATATTGGAATACTTTCAGGAAATTGGACTGTGGTCCCCGAAACCACAAAGTAGAATATGCAATTATAGGGATATCAAATCGTTTAGGTTGGTGGGTTTGTTTGATGGTGCTTCAATAGGAGGCATTTGCGGCTTTGGAACACACATTGCTCTGGATCTCAGAATGCCATATCACTTCAATTGGTTGGGGGGTACATGATGTAATAGTAGAGCAGAGCTACTTGCCTTTTGGGGTGTTCTGAAATGTGCTTGTTGGCTAGCTATTGAGGAGGTTGAGGTGTTTGGGGACTCCAAAACCATAATTGAGTGGGCAGAAGGGTTTACCAACTTTTGACCGCCCTCTTTATTTAATTGGATGTAACAAGTGCACTCCCTGGTGGTGTCTTTTAAGTACACTTCTTTTGTTCACGTATATAGAGAACACGATATGGTTGTTGATTTCTTATCCAAAGGTGGGTGTTCTGCTTTATCGGGTGTTATCGGCTACAAATATTTTGTCAATGGCATCCTCCTCAACACTGAATTTTTTTGTATAAACATTGGTATGTTGTTTTCTCCTGCTTGGATCAACGTTGAGATTTTGTTCTTACAAAATATCAAGGAGTATCGGTCTTTATGGTGGACCACGAGTCCAATTACTGGTACTTATTTATATTCTTCTTCTAATAAACAAGTTAGATATTTTTTGTGATTTTTTTGGGTCGTATTTCCCAATGTAATGGGTACTCTGTTTTTTATTCTTTCAACTAATCTAATTCACAATTTGCTATTGGAATGTTATTACTCAAAAGGGTGAGATTGTTTTGCTCACACCTAGACTAACGATTCTAGTACACTAATTGGTGATATAGAAGAAGAAGAATAAATAAATTATTTTAACGTCCACGAGACTAAAAAAATAGCCTATGGGACATATTGCTTCTCCATCTGATTATTGTATTCAACCCTTTTTCCGTGTAGCCTCACAATAAATGCTCCCAACTTCTCGACAAACCCCTTGTTGAATAACTTATCCCGAGAGCTATCTACCAGAATATCTGAATAGCTTTCCCTGTTGTCTTTGAAGGCCTCACATTATAAAATGAAATTCTTTTTTGTTTCCACTTTTTTGGAAGAGAAAAAAATGCATACTCTTTCTTCCCACACTTCTTTTGGCCTTTTCCAGTGCCTTGTTTGACAACATAGTTGATGAGAATTAGTCCTTAACTAAGCAATAAGAATTTTGGCTCTCCAAGAAATATTGGCCCCCTATGTACACTTTTTGTTATGATTATGAGTGGGGCTAAACTCCTCAATATAATACCTTTTCTTTCTCCCTAGCTCCTTATCCCAAGTACGCTTGTGGAACTTATCCATAGCAAAAGCTTTTATCTCTTTATTGTTTGTGGGACACATGCTCAAGAAAATACCCTATTTACTATACCATTTGATATTTTGTCGCATCCAAGTCTTGTTTCTTTGGCACAATATGTCTTTAAAGACAACCTTAGGCCATCTTCCCTCTTCCATTTGCTCAATTGTTTTTAAATACCTTATGAATCACACCATAACAATTGCTTCAATAGGAGCATCCCCTGTTTCACTTAACAAGATAACATATGGAACTACACTTTTAATTTTGAATTTGTTTGTAATCAAGCAGTTTTGAATTTTCTCAATTTGTCTCCATTACATGTTGGATGTACTACAGGCCCACAATTCACTATGAACTATGTAACTACCTTTTTATTTACAATAAAAGCTAATTGGTTTTTTTCTTGCTTAGAAAAAGAAAGAAAATGAGGAAGGAACATGCGAATAATTCACAACTTATCTCTCCAATAACAGGTTGTCAGTTTTTGATATGAAGGCGTGCCTTTTCCAACCACAATGATGTCCATGTACATAGGCTCCATGAACAGGGTTTGATTTCAATGCTATATGTCGGGAATCAAATTCTCGTCTAAACCTAGCATCAAATTGAACCAAGAGGGTTTTCCCATCAACAACAAAAAAGAGACGACCAAAATCATAGACTCTAGTGTTATATTCAAGCACTTGGTAAAGAACTCCACCACAATCTGTTCAATATTTGCTAGCTCTGCCATTGAAGTAGCGACAAGACACAAACCAACAAACTCTCGCAAAAAGAAAACACGCTTAAAAAACCTGAAACTCTTATGCTGCAATTACCTATTCTATATCAACCCTACGACCCACTCTATAGGAAGCGAACCTGCAAGCCACTTTACTGAACGACCAAAAATGAAGGCGTTGGTGGTATTATTCCAACAACTATGGATTTCCTACATTGAAACCCTTGTTCATGGTGATCCATCTTCACCTTCACCAAATGCTACGATTTTGGATTTGGAAGCTATCATTCTCTACAAAATTTTATGAAATTCCCAGGCTAGACGAAGATAACACAGAGAACTCCTTCAACATGAATTGATAGATAAGGTGTCTTTCTTTCTATGCATTAATTATATTTGTTTAATCGGTTTGTTCTCTTTTAAATTACGAAAATTCCCCAAGCTCTCAAATTTTGTAGAATTTGGCAATTTTTGTAACAACCGAGGTTAAAAATACATATAAAAATATATAAGACCATGGTCATGGGACATGTATTCTGTTATGAAACCAGCTCACAAAAAGATAGAAAAGATAGATCAACGCTTTAGAAATAAGCTTCTTGGAGGGGGCAACCTCCTTTACATTACACAAATGCACAATTCTTAGATGATTCAAATGACAAAACCTCCTTTCTATATATAGGAGTCGAAGGGGTCACAATATAAGCAAGCCGACCTAAAAATAATAATATAAAGGCACAAAAATAACAATAGAGGGATTCTATGGGGCACAATAATAACAATA
>APFE030598631.1:40756-56452 GCA_000404065.3 Pinus taeda
ATTTTGATATATCATGCTGCATTTCTTCCTCTTCTTCATGAGTCATGCTAGAGATTTCAGGTTGCTTACTAGGTGTTTCCATTTTCTTTCTTCGAGGCATTAATTAATGCTAATAATTCTTCACTATTGCCTTTGAATTCCTTCAAACTAATTTTTCAAACCACTCTTATGCAAAATAAAAAAAAACTACACACCTTTTTTTCACTTTGTAAGAGCTCAATATTGAATCTGTTGTATCTCCGTAGCTGCGGATCTTGAATATCTAAAATCTCGTCCTCCGGTAGCCCTTTGAGTCCTCTTTCTAACACCACAAATTTGATCAAGATTGGATTCTCCAAGGAAGAGTTATGCCAAATATCCCACGGTGACCTGATTATAGACTAATTCAGTAGAGTGAACTTGTATGACGTGCCACGTGTCACTATTTCGACCTTAGTAACTAAAACTAATAAACAGAAAACTACAGGCCGTCCTCTTTTTGAAACTTATTACGAAATTTCAATCTTATGCTCACTTGTTTGGAATGTAATTCGAGAGTCTGCAAAAACCTTAACATCCTCAGATCATATCTCCACAAATATAGTGAGACAAGCTCTGAAATTCGGACCCAAAGTTTAGAACGATTTCAGCTCAAATGGGTTTTTTGTAGCTTCTGAAACACCGCAGAAAAAGATATATAGAAAAAATGTCATGATGACCTCTTTGGAGCAACGAAACCCTAGAATCCAAAGCTTTGATACCAAATGTTATGAAACCAGCTCACAAAAAGATAGAAAAGATAGATCAACGACTTAGAAATAAGCCTCTTCGAGGGGGTAACTTCATTTACATTACACAAATGAACAATTCTAGATGATTCAAATGAAAAAACCTGCTTTCTATATAAAGGAGTCTAAGGGGTCACAATATAACCAAACCGACCTAACAATAATAATATAAAGGCACAAAAAAAACAATAGAGGGATTCTATGCGGCACAATAATAACAATATGGGGACAATAGGGGCACAACAATAATAATAAAGGATACGATGACAATAGTAATGGGGGAATCACTAATAATAGGGACCTAACATATTCCAAGATGAATGTTGGGAAAAACATCCTAAAGGGTGTTCATTTCGGTTATTATGGCTAAGGAAATTAGCAAAGGCAATGAAAAAGGCTTTGGAAAGGAAAAATAGAATTTTTGGCACATTTATTTATGAAAATAATGGAAATTCGGATAAAAGGAAGGTGAAAGGTCACAGGTTGTATGTGAGGAGGAAAATGAAGGAAAATAATGGAAATGGAAGAAAAAAGAGGCCTCATTGAGAAAAAGGCTTCTGAGGATCAGTTGACAAGATTTTTCTTAATCTTCTTGCTCAGGCTTAATCAATGTAACCTTTTTGTTAGTCCAGTTTTAGATCTCTCTCATTATTCTCTCTCTCTCTCTCTCTCTCACTCTTGGACACACAAAGTTTTCTTAGAGCACTTTGGAGTTGGATCAAGAAAGGAAAAGAAGGTAAGAGGAAGGAAGGAGCAAGTAAGGAAGAGAAGGATCAAGAAGCTACAATAAGATTCTTTGTAGGTATCAATTTGCATGTGTGTTTTCCTTGATAGATTTGGCATGCATGGTATTGCATGTGGTTCTTTGCTGTTATGGCATGGGTTTTGCGAGGTGTGAAAATGTTTTCAGCCCAACCTTTCCATTTTTGGATAACCATGGTGTGATGGGGTTCTCATGTTTTGGTTGAGATGGATTTCCAGATGGGTTCGAAGTTGAGTGAGGTGAATTTCCGAAAGAAAGAACGCATGGCCTAGTGATCTCTGAACTGGACTGTGGATTGTGATAAAGCCACTGGCCTAGTGACCCCTGAACTAGACTGTGGGTTGCAGCAAAGGCAAGTATTGTGTGCCTTGGTGGGCCTAGGAATCCTCGACTAGTTAATGACGGGATATATGGTAAAGCCTAGAGGTGGGTTCTCTCCATCAGGCTTAGTAATCTCGAGATGGGATGTATGGTAAAGCCTGGAGAGTAGAGTCTCGATTGGGGCCTAGTGATCCAGGATGGATTGCAGTAAAGCCCAGATACTGGAATCCATGCTTGTTTTGGCCTAGTGGTCTAGTGGAGATCATGGTAAAGCTTGTTATTACATGTTTATTGTGTTGGCCTAGTGATTCGGTGTGGGTTGTGGTAAAACCTAGTTTCTATTGATGATGGTGAGGTGGTTTAGCCTCAGGATGCCCTAGTTGGTTCTTTTGGTTTGAGTCCCACATTCATGCTTGGAATATGGCACGGGGGTGATTAGCTGAAGAGAAATTTGGCTCAGCTAATCCATGGTTGGGTGGAACGTGGTAGTCCCATTTTGGGTTGACTTTTGCATTCATTAATAAAAGATTCTTTCCTTGATATATTATGTGTAAATGCACTGGTCTATATGTGGATTCTATGATTGATGTATCCTTGATATTTATGTTGTTAGTATGCTGGTTATAAGCATCTATTATGACAATGATGATGTATGGCTCTCCTCATGTTTTGATTTGTAAATGAATGAACAATGTATCTATGACCTAATAGATGATAATACAACTAATGATATAAGGAAAGAATGATTATTTGCGATTCTCAGATAAGTATGAGACCCCTATGCTCAAATATGTTGTTTAAATCTATAGATTACATATTTGTGACATGTTTAGTTAAATTCTTGTCACAGCTAGTAGGGGTCCATTCTAGTCCTTGTTGATGTTTTTGCAAATGTATCTTTGTTCCACTGTGAAATTTCATTTCTGAAGGTGTCATTGAGTTCTGTGCAGTGACCTGTGCTATGGGCCTGAAAAAGTGGCACAAATCCCAGAGTCGCAGGCACAGGTCTGAGGAGAAAAGTCCCCAAACAAGTGTCCAAGGGTTTAATGGTCTAAAAAGTCAGTGGGACCCAGGGGTTGTTTACTTGAGAGGTTGGGATGGCTCCTAAGAGTTTTGTTGCTGATGTGGAAGGTCTGTGTGGTGTGATTCCGTCAATTCCACTTACTTAAGGTCACCCAGGAGGTTGAATCCCATTATAGTGGCCCGTTGTCGCATATTTACCTTGGTTGGCCGATTACTTAGGTAGATGTGGGATGAGGGTGTTACAGAGTGGTATAAGAGCAGGTTGCACTCTCTTTAGGTCATATTTGATACCACAGGGTGGTATCAGAGCATGGTTCAACCCTTGGAATAAATGGGTAGAATGTGTTTGTCATGCATCCATGTAGGTTGTGTATGTGCTTGTTACATATGCATGGTAGTGGTCATTGTCACAGCTATGTTGCAACATATGAGTTGATGATGTTGTTGTCAGGATGTGTTTGTCATGAATGCATGTCAGTTGTATATGCATTTGTTATGCATGTCAGTGTCTACATTTTTTATTCATGCATTTTCATGGTTATGGTTATGCATGTATGGTAGGTTAGACATGCATTGTGAGTTCATTGTATGCAATTAGGTCATCATGATGTTATTGGTATGTTATGATGCTAATGAGTTGGTTGAGATAAAGCAGGACATGTAGACTATTAGAGTGAGGTTGCAAGACTATATTTTGGCGTAAGAGAAGATCGTCATACAAGTTTGTATGTTTTGCATGCAGGTATGTGATTCATGGTTCTTGTAAGCATTAGGGTTACCTATATGTTTGTCATTTTATTATTATTATGGTTACATATATGATAAATTCTAGTAGACCAATGTAGTCATATACATGCGTCAAATAGTTATAAATGATAGTAACCTGTGGTTGTATGCATTGCTATTGTTGTTTTATAACATGATTATATTATATGATGTTGACGAGCATATTATAGGTTAACTTGTTGTTCTTATATGATAGTTAGCTTGATGATTAGGTTATATGTTTTTGATGAGCACGATATATAACGTGTTGTTGTTATATGCTAGTAACTTGATGATTAGGGTTATTACATTAAGATCTTGTTGTTATATGTATCATGCTAACTTGGATTGGTCTATGCAAATGGTTAGGGTTATGAAATTCAGGTATGAGTTAATATGTTGTGATATTATGTCATACTAATCTAGAATGACTGTGCAAATGTGATTATTATGTATGAATGATAATTGTTTATGAGTTTATGATGTGAACATGTTAGCTAGTGACTATTATGGATATCATCACCTTATTTATGTTTGAGTTGATATGTCGTGAAGTTATATCATGCTAATTTGGATTTATTGTGCAGACAAGATAACCTTCCCTGAGATACATTAAGATATGAGTTGACTTATGCCGTCCATTTGGTGTTTGAGTGTTTGGTGTCTATGATGTCGTCTAGTTGATTTATTTAACATGGTATGTTTGCAAGTTGGTTGAATGTTTTATGAATTGCATAATATGAGTATGTGTTCAAATGATCTTGTTTTAAGATGATTGTACTAACACATATGTGTTGAGATAACTAATATGTACTTGAATGTAAGTAGGTGACAGTTGTAGCATTATGTCTAATGACTACGAGTTGACTATGGATTATGACATGATTGTTAGTCTTGGTAAATGTTGATTTCAAATTAGTAGATATGTTGTCTTGATCTTTGGAACATGTGGCTGACATGTGTGTTCAGTTACAAGGTAGTGTGATTGGCACAACAAGGTAAGATAATTGGTATATTGCTACATTTAATTATGCATTGATAGTTATGTGTTATGGAAGTATCATACAAAGAATTGCATGACAAAGAAACTTTCGTCGAATCTTGAAGAAGGCTCAGGTTGAGCTTTCACTTAGAGGCACTGGGAACCATGGGGATGGAGTCATGGTTTCTGTTTCTAGTTTTGTTCTTTCAATATTTATGATCCAGTTGCGCTTGATTGCATATTTGTTATGTCTGGTGCAAGGCCTTTCCACTTTGTTTGCTGTGTAGAATTATTATTGATTTTCATGGTTTTCTTCTTGTTTGATTCTTGTCTTGCCTTTAAGTTTTGGGTAGTGGGAATTGGTTTGAGAAAGAGGAAAGTTAATGGAGCTCAGGAGAAGCTGAATGAAACCCATTAGGTAATATGAGACTCAGATGAAGCTCAGTGCATGAGTAAAGGGAAGTTGAAGGAAAGAGTATGACAATCAGTTGAGTTGGTTGGGTCCATTGGGATAAATGAAATATGGTAGAACAATAATGAGAAAGGTAATCAGAAAGGTAAATTAAATGGATTTGAGGTGTCAGGTGCCTCGGCTATGTTGGGAATGGTTGTTCTCAATGTTGTGCATGCTACACATGGATAAAGGGAGTTCTCTTAACCTTGACCTTATGATATTTGGTAATTATGTTGTGATCATGTTTATGCTAATGTTTATATATATGCATGTATGTATACCGTTTTCTGACATGATCATGATTGTTTTATGTTTTTTTTTTTGTAAATTGGGCTACTTCTATTATTGTACAAAAAAGCTACAAAAAGTTACAGCGAGGCATGCCTCAGATTTCACCATTCAGAGATGGATTTAGAACAGTGAGACACATATCCAGACAGACTTTTATCACCGACCAAGTCTGGAAGACCAGCAGACTGCTTAAAAACCCTAACCAGTGGAAAGATAATCCTAGTGACCCAGACATTTTTCCCAATTACAGACTCAAAATACCATATCCCCAGACTATTACATAGGACGAAATAGCCGCAGACATAAGTGCACTTAAGAACCGTGTTTAACAAGCAGGGAGCTGAGCATAGCTTCAGCTTTACAAGGAAAATTGTGCTGAGAAAACAGAGAACATGACAAACCAGACGAACAAAATTACAGTGCCATACCCGCCACCCAAGAGTCCTGGAAACTGGCTCAGTCATCCACTGAGGTGGATGGCTGCTCTTCCACCACCCTGCAACCATATTGGTCCGGCTCGCTTGAGTCAGTGTAGGGCGCGTCGTCTTCAGCTGGAGCAATTGGACCCGCCACTGCACCCGCGGTTTTCTCCGGCAAATTTCGCTGACCCAGAACCGGAGCAGGAGGCTGAACTGATTGACATAGGTCTTGAGCAGGAGGCAGAGCTTGTTGGCACAAGTCTGGAGCAGGAGGCCTATGCTCCTCAACAACTGGTGGAGGGACAGCACGATCACACTTCTCGATTTTAACAGAGACGTAATAGGTAGCATTATCCAAAAGGCAGGGGAAGCAGAACCGGGATGTGGGATGAGAGATGTGCTCGCAGACAGAGGCACGAGCCCGCCCATGACCTCTCCCTCGGCCTTGCCGGGCACTGCGTGAGTCATCTAACGAAGAATCGGAGGAGCACTGCGGGTTGGCTCTACCTCTGGCGCCTCCTCGAGACCCGCCTCTGCGGCTGCTAAGGCGAAGCCTTTCCCTTGGCATTGCGGACTAGTATTGACAAAGAGATGGCGCGGAGAGCTATGGCCAGACTGTAATTGACTAAGCGGAGGTACAGAAGGCGGGATGACACTAGAAGACACAAGAGCAGAAGGAAAATGAGCAAATTGCACGGGAAATTCAACAATATGGACCAGGGCTACCATAATCACAGGCCAAGGTGTGAACCTCCAAAGGCCGCGATAGGAGAGCCCCGGAGCGAGGGAGAGATGAACAATGTTAACGGGAGACTCCTTAGAAGGAACCAGCGCGTTCAGAAGCGCAGGCTGAGGTCTGTGCCTGTGAGACCCTCTGCGGTGTCCACAGTTCTGCAAACCACAAAACAGAGTAACCCAAAGACAAACGTTAACCAAAACATCAGAAATGAAATGCATTACCAGCCCAGGCGTGCTGTAAATATACTGTGCATTTGCTATCCACGCCATGTGCGAACCAATACACTGCAACTGCCTCCCGGAAGCCGAATTTACAGAGCGCGTGCGAAGCATAATGCTATGGGCGGCTGGCTTGCTGTGATTTACACTGCCGGATTTCAATATGAAGCGATAGGGGTGGCAGGCCTTAAATGGTTCTGTGCAGGTGGCGGTGCTGGGCTGCCACTTGCCAAGTGGGAAGCCCGCCCCTGTACCTCCCTTAATTACTCTCACCCGCAGCCGGGAGATGAAGATTCTGGAGCACCAAAGAGTGGCAATCCTGTTGAAGTTGTATATCCTCTGTATCATGGAGGGAGCCTGTGTAGTGAGGATGATGCTGATTCACCCCTTGGTTTGCCAATCTATCTGCTACTCTGTTGGCCGATCGCCTAACATGCTTGAAAAGGATACTGTTAGGGCGTCGGAGCCTTGCTTCCAATGTTTCTAGCCTGCTGAGAAGTCTCCAGCTGGAGGCTATTTTTGCCGCAGAGGTCCCTGCTTGAATTCTAGTATCCGCATTGATAAGAATCAGGGAGTCTCCCTCCACCTCCAACGGATAGAAATTGTGTTGATCTGCCACACAAATTCCTTTCCACATTCCTTCCAACTCCGCCACATTGTTGGTATTTGTTCCTGTCGATCCATAGTAGATGTGTTCCACTGATCCTTCGGCATTTCTGATTACACCTCCATATCCTGACGGACCGGGATTTCCCTTAGCAACACCATCAAAGTTTAGTTTGAAAGTAGCTCTTGCGGGGGGGGACCATTGAGAGGGGGAGGTGACCTTGAGAGGATTGCTGGGAATACCTTGCAGGGAATATGAGATGTTGAGATTTCAGGAATTCCATATGCTTCTTTCACGGGGTGACGTTGGCCAATCATTTTCTGTCCAAGATCTGAGCGCCAACGTTTCTTGTAGATTATGCTTCAAGAGTAGCCAAAGGATTTCTACAGATCTTCTCCTGTTGTTGAAGACCCTGTTGTTCCGTTCCTTCCATAATAACCAATACAGAAAGCCTGGAATGAGGTTCCATAAGGAGTTCAAAATGGGGCTTTGATAAGGGTGCTTGGGCCAAGTTCTGAGAATGTTTGCTATGTCCCCCTGCCTGTCCCTTATTCCGTTGTTGCATTGGTCGACTCTTTCCCAGAGCTGAGCGGCGAGTGGGCAGGTCTCCATGAGATGTATGATGGTTTCCTCTTGGCTGGTGCAGTTGGGGCATCGTGAGGGACCTATGAAGCCTCTTCTTTGTAGATTATCCCAGGTTAGTATGCGGCATTTGCTTAAGAGCCATAAGAAGGTAGATACCTTGGGCCATAATCTTGACTGCCATATATGAGTCCATAATTGATCCCTCTCTGTGGGGCTGTGATCATAGCGTATGGTATAGGCTTCTTTGGTGGTGAAGATTCCTCTTGAGGTGTGCCCCCATCTCAGTTTGTCCGGCTGAGTAGAGGGTTTGATTTTCCTTTGATTTAGCTCCTGATCTATATTTGCATAAGTCTCTCCCTACCAGTCTGTCTGCCAAGAGCTAGCTAGTTTCCATTGTTGGAAATCTTGAGTCTCTTGCTGCTGCCAAAATTGAGAGACTTTAGATATATTGGATTGCTGCATGTGGTTCCGCCAGAGAGGTTTGTGGAAGATCGTGGCTAGTTTTGGTAGCTGCTGCCATGAGTCCTCCCAGAACCGCGCTGAGGTCCCCGAGTGAATCTCCCAAAAGCTGTAATCTTGTATGAAGGCGCAATGTATTTAGTCGAATTCCAGATCATGGATCCTGAAATGCTCGGACTAATTCGGATGAGCTCATCCCACTGACTTTCGGGTGCGTATTTAGCTTTCCACAACTTTTCCCAAGGGATGTGCGGCTTTACTAGCCAATTCCACCAGATTTTTGCTCCCATTGTGCCGTTGCTTTGTATGGGGTCCCTTATTCCTAATCCTCCATTGGATTTTGATTGACATACCTCAGTCCATTTAACAAGGGCCCATTTCCGGTTGAGTCCAGTAGAGCCCCAGAGAAAGCCCCGTTGAAGGTTACAGATGGCCTTGAGCACCCATTTGGGAGCCGCTAGAATGGAAAAAAGATACAAAGGCATTGCTTGGAGGACCGATTTGATAAAAGTAAGCCGACTGGCTATATTGAGCGATCTGTAGGTCCAAGATGAAAGTCGCGCTTCCAATTTATCCAACAGTGTACGCCATGAAGCGTGCTTGAGGGCAGATGCCATGAAAGGAGTACCCAAATACTTGGAGGGCAACACGGCAATAGAGAAACCCAGAATACGAGCAATATTACATTGAGTGGAGACAGGGGAATTGAAGAAGAAAAGCTGGGATTTGGAGGCATTAATCGAGGTTCCAGAGGCTTCCGAAAAGAGAGAGAGCAGGGCTTTAAAGGCTTTGGCTTCTTGAGAGGAGGGATGACCAAAGAGCATCGTATCATCCACGAATTGCTGATGAGATAGCGGATGAAGTCCATGGATCGTTAAACCTTTGATCGCCTGAGAGGAAACAACATGGTGGAGGAGGCGACTGAGTCCTTCTGCCATAAGAACAAAAATGAAAGGGGAGAGGGGATCCCCTTGATGAATGCCTCTCGACGGACGGAAGGGCATGGACGGGGAGCCATTGAGGAGAACCGAAAAGCAAGGAGAGGTTATGAGGTTCATGATCCAGTGAGTCCAGGTTGCATTGAATCCAAAGGCTAGCAGCATATGCTGGATATATTCCCAACTGAGCTTGTCGAAGGCTTTAGAGAGATCAAGCTTCATTATCATGCCCGGTTTTTTGAGAATTTTTAAAGAGTGGATCACTTCGTTGGACAAGATGATGCCATCCATAATCTGACGCCCCTCAACATAACCCGTTTGCTCCGGAAGGATGAGAAGAGGTAGGAGAGGTTTAAGCCTGTTGGCCACAACTTTGGAAATGAGCTTGTAGATGACATTATAGAGGGCAATTGGCCTGTATTTATCTAGCATGTTAGCTTCTTCGCCTTTGGGGACAAGAGCAATGAAGGTGGAATTGAGGGAGGGAAGGACCCAGTGCATGGAACGAGATTCTTCCACTAGGTCCAACACTTCAGCACTGATCAAATCCCAGAATTCATGAAAGAAATTGGAGGTAAAACCATTAGGTCCAGGTGCCTTACCATCTTTTAGTTGAGCCATAGCTTCTTCTACTTCCTGCATGGTGACCTGTTTTAGGATATTTTGATTCTGATCGTCCGTGATTATCTTGGGGATGTGCTGTGTAACCAATTTTATGGCGGATGAGCGACTCCCTGGTTGTTCTTTGAGTGCTTCCTGGAAGTAGTCTTTGAATTCCTTCTCAATATCTTCATGCTTTTCTAATCTGCTCCCCTGACTGTTGTTGATGAAGGCTATGTTGTTATGCATTCGACGTTGAATGGTGGATCGGTAAAAGAATTTTGTATTCTTTTCGCCTTCCTTTAGCCACCTGATTCTAGATTTTTTCCACCATAGGATTTCCTCCTGTAGCCTTCGGGCTTCTAGTTCTGTCCAGAGGGTGTGCTCCTTGTCTGCTAATTCTTCTGTCCTTCCCTCTGTTATAATTGTTTGCTGAAGAGAGCACATGTTCTGCTCTAGACTTTTCCTTGCTTCTAGAATGTTACGAAATTTTGATTTGTTCCAGGCCTTGATAGCTTGCTTGAGGTGTCTGA
Organism: Pinus taeda; assembly: GCA_000404065.3. Lineage (NCBI taxonomy): Eukaryota > Viridiplantae > Streptophyta > Pinopsida > Pinales > Pinaceae > Pinus > Pinus taeda. The sequence continues at coordinate 51,221 of APFE030598631.1, forward strand.
GCTTCTGTTGAAATTGAAACATTTTTTCTCCTGCTGGGGGAGTGAAGGACTTCCAGACAACTTGCACCATTTCTTTGAATTCTGGATGAGTGAACCAGAAGGACTCAAAGCGGAATGGGCGATTGCATTGTTTACCTGGACGCGTCCATTGGAGCATGATGGACCAATGATCAGAGCCGCCTTGGGGTAGGATGGAGGCGTGAAACTCTCCGCCCATATGAATGGCATTGTCTGAAATGAGAAAGCGATCTAATCTAGACGCGATATGGTGTGATACCCTTCGTTTGTTTGTCTAGGTAAACGTTCCATTTGAGGTTTGTATATCAATGAGCTGATTGGTTTGTATGAACTCTTTGAGGCCTGTGCTATCCTCTTCTAATCTCAATCACCCTCCCTTTTTTTCCTTTAGATTCGTGATGATATTGTAGTCTCCCCCTCTTATCCAGAGAGGGTGCTGTCTAGTTGCATTGAGCGCTGTAAGTGCCTCCAGCACTTCTAATTTTTGATGCAAGTCTTGCGGGAAATAGGTGTTGGTAAGTAAACCATGCAGCTCCGTCCCTAGGATATGAAATGTAGATTGAATGAAATTATGTGAGGCATGAAAATCCTGAAGAGTGAGGATCTGCGGATTCCAGACTATAGCAAGTCCCCCTGAGGCTCCTATCGCATCTATTGATACAGATTGACTACCAGGCCAAGCTTTGCGGAGGATTTTTTCAAGATGGACATTAGTACTTTTTGTTTCCTGTAGAAAAACAATTGCTGGTTTCTCTAACTGAATCATGGTTTTTAGCATTCTGTGTTTTGAGGGGCTATTGAGCCCTCTCATATTCCATGAGATGAGCTTCATGAGGAACAATGATGTTGGGGCTTGTAGAACTTCGTCAGCTTTGGGAATCTCCCAGATTCCATTAAGATCTCTCCCAGAATGATAGTTCATTGTAGATCAGTTTTGCGTCCTCTTTTTTTTGTTTCTTTTAGTATTTTCTTTCCATCCCAGGGATTTCCTGCTTGTATGCCCAGACATTTATTGTGTTACGCTTTGGTGAGAACTCCTTCCAGTCTATCTATTTCCCAGGGAGGTATGGAGTTGTATTCTTTCTGCTTGCATGCTGTCTCAAGTTTGAGGATATCCAACCCATCTAGACTCACAATCTCTGGATCTTCCTCCATAATGATAGGGATGTTCTGAGGATCATCTGAGCTACCTTCTTGCAAGCTCAAAGCTAAGGCTGCATCAAGGTCCATGGCTGAGGGTTGAAGCTCTACTGCAGAATCCGGGATTTTCGTGTCCAAGGAGGGAGTGAGATTTGAGGGCGAGGGGGCTGATGGATCCACAGGAGGATTGAGAGGCTTGGATGAGGATGAAGGGGCTGGAGAGGCCTGAGAATCCTGCGAGGGCTTGACAGAGGTATCACGAGGGGTGAGGATTTGGAAACGGTTTTGGGATTCAGTCTTCTTGGGGCTAGAGGGGGCAGCCGAATGTTTTTTGGCATGCCTTCGGCGAGAGGTTACTTTTGTGAAGCCATCTGAATCTTTATTAGCTTCATTGACATCGACTTTGATCTGTGTATTCAAGGGGCATTCCCTAAAGAGATGGCCATGCTCATGGCATTTGCGGCAACGAAAAGGAATGTGTTCATAATCTAAAGGTTGATTCCACTCAAAATCATCATGAAAGAGACTTACCATGTCTGCAAGAGTTTTTTTGAGCTGCATTTGGACACAGATCCTGGCGTAGGAGGTGAATCTTCTATTTTTGGTTTCCTCTGCCACTTTGATGAAGGTGCCAATGCTATTTCCAATGTCCTTTAATGTTTCTTCTTTCCAGTATTCTGAGGGTAGGGAATACATACGGATCCAAATTGGAGCGTGACTGAGATCCTCTGTGTCTGGATTGAATCTAGGCTTCCAGTCACGAAGGAAAAGACCCGAGGAGTTGAAGAAGTATGGACCACCTTCAAATATTCTGGTCTTATCCTCCAGGCAGTGAAAAATAGCTGTGAAGAAGCCCTTGGGGCCTAATAACAGCGAGACTTGTCCTTTGGGCTTCCATTTTGAGTCTATCCACCCGTGAAGGGCCTTCTCAGTAGGCCAGAAGCCAAGAAATTTGCCAATCAGTGCATGATCCTTCAGGTACTGTATTTCTCCATTGATTCGATGACTTGGTAGCTCAACTTTGATTCGTTCTTTAGCTTTTGGAATGCATGTGGTTGACGTCGCCTTTGGTTGTGACGCATCCAGATCTGTGTCTTCTTTGTCATTTGTGTCTGGGATCTCCACGGTTGCATTGATCCGTTCTGGGCTCTGATCACGTACTGGGCTCTGATCGTGTACTGGGGTTTTGCCAGTTGAAAACAGGGGAATAGAAAATGCAGAGAAGTCCGCCTTCCGTGATGAAGAGGGTGGGGGAGGAACGGACCCCGTCCCTCCCGCCGAACTGGCCATACCGAGCTAAAGACCAGACTCCCGTAGATTGGATGACCAGCTGCACCGTGCAGGAAAGCGGTTAACAGGTTGCAGAGGTGCAGATCTGTACATCTGCTGTAGAGGTCAGAGCGCGGCTGCTAGGGTTCGCATTCCCTCATCTCAACTAGGTAGAATATGTTGCTGACATCAATAGCTGATATGTTGGATAATGATTGTTCTATGTTGATATATATATATATATATATATATATACCATTGTCTGACAGGGTCATCACGAATCGTTCTTGTGGAGGAATGATTTCTTATGTAGGTGAATGACATGAAGAGATTCCTGGTTCATGAGGAATCAAGTGGGAAGAGTAGCCTGACAGATCTCTAAGGTCAGTATCATGTAGATATGAATTGATATTATATGGTTATACTGTGTCTATGTTTATGTTTTGGATAGGCAAATGCTGAGAGATACATCAACGAAATGAAAATAGTGTGATCCGCAACATGTTAAGATAAGCATGGATGGCAGAGAGACATTGGAAGCAAGGTTGCTTGGTAGAGGCAATATGGTTTTGGATGTGCAATACTATTGTTGTGTGTATGTTGTGCCTGTTGTATATATGGTGTTGTGTGAATATTGCATATGCAATGCTAGGTAGAGATGGTGCTATGTACATGTTGGATATGCGGTGTTGTGTACATATCGTACTACGAACATGTTGGATATGCGGTATTGTGTGCATATGGTTTTGTACGCATGTTGGATATGAAGTGTTGTGTACATATGATGCTATGTACATGTTTTATATGTAGTGCTATGTACATATGGTGTTGTGTGCATGTTTTACATATGGCACTATGTACATATGGTGTTGTGTACATGATTGTACATGTGGTGCTGTGTGCACATGGTGTTGTGTACATGTTGTACATGTGGTGCTGTGTGCATGTCGTGCATGTGGCGCTCTGTACATGTGGTGTCGTGTACATACCGTGCATGTGTTGTTGTGTACGTGTGGTATTGTGTACACATTGTACAGGTGGTGTAGTGTACATATGGTGTTGTGTACATGCTGTGTAGGTGGTGTCATGTACATGTGATACTGTGCACATATTGTGCAGGTGGTGTGGTGTACATGTGGTACTATGTAAATGTTGTACATATGGTATTGGTGTACATGTGGTATTGTGTGCATGTCATACATGCTGTGTTGCGAGCATACGATACTATGTATGTGCATTGTGTAGTCGTGGTATCATGACATGTGTATTCGTTGTGTTGTATTCTGTGTACGTATATGTATTGTTTTGTATATCAGATATAGGTGTATGTATTGTGTGGCGATGTACACCAGATGTAGGCGTATGTATTGTGTTGTGTTGTACACTGGGTGCAAGTGTATGTGTTGTATGCCATGTGTAGGTGCATGTATTGCATGGTGTTGTATGTTGTGTATGGTTGTATGTGTGTGATGCTCACTATGTGTATGTGCACATGGTTGAGGAGAAGTGGCACTGGGTGTTTGTTGGGTGTGGCAACCGATCCGGTGTGCGTATGAAATAAATACAAAGGTAGAAGCTAAGGATTGATTAAATGATAAGTATCAATTTTTTATTTCAGTTTTATTATGCATGTGATCTATGCTTTTGGTTTATGATGGGTACATGTGATCTATGATTTTGATTATGGTGGTTGCGTTTAAAGTAGCATGATGTGATATGCTTATACATAATGATTTGATCAAAGATGCTAGTTTGACTTGTTGTGACAGGAAGTAAACAAGATTGCAAGTGTACCTTATTGACGAGATACCAATGACGTATGATGTGAATTTATTTCAATTTTTTTCAAATCTAATGGTAGTAGTGTGCTTGGTACAAGAAAGCATGTGAAATTCCTGGGTTGGGTGGTTGAGCCTAATTGCAAGAATTAGTAATAGCAGTGAAAGAAATTAGAACAGGTGGCAGTATGCTGGTAAAGCACTTTAGGAGCAGGGACATCGTGGGACACTGGTACCCAATAGTGTCCATTGATTTGCATGAGCATGTTATGATCGGTATGATGGTTTTGAGGCATGTATATGCCTTGGTTGTTTGACCTTTCGATGTGAGGAAGCCTTGCCAAGGGATGGATCGCCCAAGATAGGGGATGCCGGGGAACTTGGAAGGTGAATGACTACAACTAAGGCACTACTTTTGGATCCTTGAGGAAGCCTTGCCTTGCTAAACATTGGATGCAACTTTGAATTTGGCAGTGGATTCTAGACTTCCTGGGAAGGAGGTGAATCCTGGCACTACTTTTGAGGGTGGAGGTGTGAGCCTCTAGATTCCCTTTTTTATTGATACATGCATTGTATCCTTTTATTTGTTGGTTGAGAAATGTGCATATGTGTATATCATTGTAAATATTGTATCGAGCTGGATTTATAAAGCTTCACAAACAAAATGGTTATTGGCTGGTTGAAGCAAAGATGTATGTGTGTATATGTGGTTATTATTGTAAATTAGATATCATTTTGGGATTCAACTGCGTTAAGTAAGTCATTCAAACGTATGACCATTTCCATGAGAGGTAGTCGTAACTGACTAATTTCTCATGATTTTTGAATAGTTCACTTAGCACTCATTGCATCGGGTGATGCTCACAGGGGTGAAGAAGTGGGATTGAAACTAGTGAAACGTGGAGAACGAATCACATAGCATCAATCATCACTTCCGGGGCTTGCACCCGGTAACCAGGACTTCCCAGGAGGTCACCCATCCCAGAACTCCTCTGGCTCAAGCGCGCTTTACTGTGGAGTTTTTCCA